>JAJHSJ010000006.1:48237668-48435302 GCA_021015155.1 Magnolia officinalis
GGTATGGGTGAGTGATGGGTCGTGATGGGATGTACTTGACTTGTGATTGATTGATTGATGTGACGGATTATAAAGATTCTCTTGGGATTTGCAACGCGCAACGTTTCCTCGAATTAAACGCGGGCCCACAACTCTTGGCCTGCATATCACATCGGTGTACAAGACGTGGCATTGGAACCGCAGAGACGGTGCGGTCACAATGGTAAAAGTCTCAGGTCGAGTTGACTTAAATTTATAAGATGCGACTTAGGGTCGCTGTAACAGCCCAAATTTTTGCCGACCTGGGATTAGACGTCCTTAGGCAATGGGTCAATCCTAACACCTTATTAACTTGGCAGAACTCAATCCCAAAGTCTATAAACGCTTGTGAACCCATTTCTTTCACAAATCCCACCCTTCACCACCTTGTTCTTTAAATTTTTCTAGGTACTTTCACCCTAGACACTATCTTAAAGTTTAGGTAATGAAGAACAATACTTAAACTAAACATTGCTACAGAGGACTAAGTACCACCTCAGACCGAAATCACCCAGGACTAAATCCTTTAGAAATTAGGTGAGAATTAGCCAGTGTTAAACTAGAGTCCCAGTGAAATTATCACCAATCACTTTAAATACGATCTGCAAGACCCAAAACTTGTAAAATCATTGACGCTAGGTTACCCTAAAACTTAGGATCAATCTCATTACCCGGCTGCTCTCGGGAGCATCTCGAAACTCCGTATCGGATCTAGACCGCACGTCGGAAGTCCAATTAACACGAAGTTAAGGAACTAGGACCGCCTTGCTGGGCTTGACAACCATCCCGGAAATCAAATCCAGATAGTGTCCCAGCGCTATTCGCTTGAGCTCGGAGTGAAGAGTGTGATAAATGTGAAATTATTTCAAAATAAAATATCTTGAATAGTAATCTGGCGCCTCTCGCTTGCGGATCAGTTTTAAGCAACCAGACCGTCAAAATCAGACCAAATTACACCCTCGGATCAGGAGAAATTTCATACACATTTACATGTACTCGGAATCTCCGATTGAGATCCACTGACCGTTGAACTGAAACTGGTCCGCCACGCGTGATCTGGAAATTCCACTGAAACGAAAACTTAATAGAATGTAGATCCGGTGTCAGTGAGCTTAAGTCCGACCTTTGGCTCAAGGAGGCCTGCCAGAAGTCCTCCGTTGAGCTGAAACTGACCCGTTTTGGTTATAACCTAAGTATACTTTGACCTGGAGTCTATTTCGGTGAGTTTTTAGACTATATAAGGACCTTAAACCCTCTCTCATTGCAGCCATACGAATTTGAGAGAAACCCTAGAGAGAGAAGAGAGAAAAGAGAGAGAAAGTGTGGGAGCAGTGGGAGATTCTCCCTGCCGCTCCACGAGCTCCACCGCTCCGTTCTCATCACTTTCCCGGCGATTCCGACGTCATTTCTAAGTAAGAAACCCTAACCCTAATCTGTTTTGGTGTTGTAAGGGTTGTAGGTTATGAAATAGCTAACCTATTTCGTTCTGTAGGTTGCCAAACTGCCGTAGACAGAAGCTTAGCAAACCTACTGTATTCTTTACGATTTTACGATAAAAGGTGTAGACTTTAGGTGTATAGGTTATAGTTTTCAACACTTTCAATATCAGATAATGATAGATTCATGATCTGCATGCTATTGCACATGTACAAAGTGCTATCTGTTTTCCGTTTCGATTAAAGATGAAAAATATGAAATTCTACATACTCTAGGTATTTGAAGAAAGTACCGTATACGTACAAATTTTGGAAATGTGTATGACATGATTATTTGCTGTATGAATATATTATGTGGATAAATTACCTGTTTGGCGAAAGGATTCGGCCTAATACATGTTTTGCTTATATACACTATGTATGTTGAAATTTTGTATTCTAGAAAATACCGTATACGTATAAATTTTAGAGATGTACTTGTCATGACAATTTGCTGTATGAATATATTATACATGGATAAAATACTCGCTTGGCTAAAGGATAACCCTAATACATGTTTTGCTAACATACACCATGTATGTTGTAATAGTGTATTCTAAGTGTTTGTGAAAATGACTGAATGAGTATAGAATTCTCATTCGTGCTCGCCATGACTAATTGTCATGGATAATTGATTGTTGTATTGGCGATACCCCTTTGACAAAAGGATTTGCCCTAAATCACGCCACGGCCAATACACACTATATATGCTAAAATGTGTGGCCCAAGTGTTTGTGGAAATGACTGAATGAATATGGAACTTGGATTCCTGCTTGCCATGACTATCCGTCGTGGGTGTATGCGTGTTATGATTGGGGTAACTCCTTAGTGAAAGGATTTGGCCTTATACCTATGTGATCAACATATGTCATGTATGTTGATACATGTATTTTAAAGTGTTTGTTGAAATGTCTGAATGAGTAGTAGTTAGTAAATTGTAATGTTTAAGGGTGTTGAGATATGATTCTCAACTCCTTTAACTATGTGTATGATTTCCTTGGATAACTGTGTGATTAGGAATTGAATATGTACAAACTTATGCTTGTGTTGTGCTTCATAACATGCTCAACTGCTTTTATGATTTTATCTATGTAATGCATATGTTAAATTCATGTTTACGTTGTATGATCTGTCATGGGTGATGGGGGAGTGGAGCAACGAATGCGTGCAACAGCCCTGACAGCCCTAAACGGATAATATCAGACTTTGATTGTATGATTTGAACCTTGATCCATTACTACTTTACTATTTGAAATTGATTGTGTTTGGGGCTATGATTATAGTCCAGACAATCGGTACCAGAATTGAATTCGTGGCTGTGATTCATTTGCCACGTGTGATGTGTTCGACGAACTCGAGTCATACTTCGGTTGGCGATAGTGGTTGGCCACGCGAAGTGCTTATGCACTTCATGTCGTTCAACTTGTTGTGCGCTTGAGCTAGCCGAGCTCGTTAGGCAGCCCAATCTGTCTCATGTATGTTCACCATGTTTGGACGCTACTGCTTGAACCTAGGGTAACAAACTTACCAGTGGAATCCCTTTTAACCATGGTACCTCGATCCGCTAAGACTCATGAGCCGGGAATGGTGGTATGGGACACCGTGGTCGAGCTGTTGGCCTACGCTGGGGCCACGTGCCTCCCCGTAGTGACCAGTGAGCAACCAAAACTCGTGAGCCGATTATGGTGGTATGGGACACTATATTCGTGCTGTCGGCCTACATTGATAAGGTGATGGGAGAGTGGTGTAATGAATGCGAGCAACAGTCCTGACAGCCCTTTATAGTGACCTTGAGCATACTCTGGAATCGCGGTGAGCCTTAGAGTTTTGCCGCGGTGTATGGAGTATGAACTAGGCCTGTTTTTGTATAGTGATGAATCATTAAAGAGGTGATGGGGGAGCGATGTAACCTTTGTGCGTAACAGCCCTGGCAGCCTTTGCAGTGACCTAGAAAACACACCATCGTCTGAGATTAACTAGGACTGATGACTCTAGAATGGATCATGTTTGGGAATGATACAAGGGAGGTACCTTAGTTTTCCAATCATGCTGTTTGAAATGGACTAATAAATACTCGGTAATCATGCTCATCATGCATTGCATGTGCCTGGAAGATGTGGAGCACTGAGGGATGAAAGCATGCCGCGAACGTGAGATGGGGTCGCACGAGGGAGGGTGTGGTGAGGGTATACATCATGACTGCATCCATACTTGCATTAATAAGAGTAGTTAGGAGTGTTTGATTGTACTGCTTTATCATTACTGCTTGACTGAGTCGATAACATGTTAACCTATGCTTTATTGTTCCACTGAGTTAGCTACTCACTCTCACGTTACGGGACGGTGTTGTACACACTAACCAGATTTGTTGAGCTTCAGGTGATGGCGATGCTTATCAAGCAGAGCCGGACTACTATGATGTTGAGGTGGAGCTCTCCTACATGTAGCTCTCTGACAGGTCTATGAAGACCTGGTATTGTATTGATGGGGCTATGATACTTGGAATAGAAGACATTACACTTACACATCTGGTATATTTTAGAAATGTACTTGAATTTTGTTAACCTGGTAATGTTATCACACTCTGGAGACTCACCACAATTTTTATATATTTTATATATCTATCACAGTCTTCCGCTTGCTAATTCACTGTCTCTGGAGTATGATATTCTGTTTTGGCTTAATCTCACTCATGTTCAATGCACTAATACAGACAACATTCAAACATCATTATCTATGTTTCATAAGTGATGTTCTGGAAACTTAAGAGTTGAGTTACTACTCGACCCTCGATTTTTCAGGATGTTACAGTCGCGCGCAAAAGCCGATTACAGGTCATGGGTTACCGGAATTCGACGGGGAGGATCGTAGAAGTCTAAGGAATGGTACGACTTAGGATACGGGCCTTACAGCTCTCCCCTCTTAATAAAAATTTTGTCCTCAAAATTTACACTATCATTGCAACTAAACATAACTCATAAAAGGAGAGAAATCATGACATCATATCAAAACACAATACAATATATAATCAAACATCGAAGAGATGGGGATAACACTCGCGAATCTCAGCCTCATTCTGTAACGTCTCGGAAAAATCCATACAAAGACCCAAGTACCACCTCAGGCAGAAATTGCTAAGGACCAAATCCTTTAGAAATTAAATGAAAATTAATTAAGTACTAAACTGAATTGATTAGTAGATTAGCTTGAACTACTTTCTATACGAACTGTAAGACCCAAAATCAGTAGAATCTCTAACTCTACATTACCTAAAAACCTAGGATCAATCTCAAAACCCAGTTGCTCTCGAGAGCACACTGAAACCCCGTATCGGACCTGGAACGTGCGTAGAAAGTTCGATTACCGCGAAACTATACGGTTATGGTCGCCTTACTGGACTTGACAAGCATCACTGAAATCAAGTCCAAATAGTATCCAGAAACGTACAACTTGAGCCTAGAGCGAATTGTGTGAGAAACGTGAATATCTTTAGAAAATTGTAACGACCTGTAAATTTCCGTACATTGGCTCGAGTACCACCTCGACCAGAAATTAATTAGGATTAAATCCTTTAAAAATTTAACAAAGTTAACTAAGTGCTAAACTCGATTAGCCATGAAATCCGTTGGGATCGCTTTAAATACGATCTGCAAGACCCAAAACTTGCAAAATCAGTGACTCTAGGTTACCCTAAAGTTTAGAACCAAACTCATTACCCGGCTGCTCTCGGAAATGAAACGAAACTTCGTATTAGGTCTAGATCGCACATCGGAAGTCCGATTAACACGAAGTTAAAGAACTAGGACCGCCTCACTGGGCTTGACAATCACCTCAAAAATCAGATCTCGCCGATGTCCCACGGCCATTCGTTTCGATCCGGAGCGAGGGAGTGTGAAAAACACTATTCCCATTCCAAAATAAATATCAGGAATAGTGATCTGGCACCATTCGCTTGCGCGTCAGTATTAAGCAACCTGACCGTCAGAATCAGACCAAATTACACCCTTGGATTAAGAAAAATTTCAGGAACATTTACATGTACTTGAAATTTCTGATCGTGGCCCACTGACCATTGAACTGAAAGTGGTCCGCCACGTGCGATCTGGGAATCCGATCGAGTCAAAAACACAATCCCACATAGATCCATGTGTGGTGAGCTTAAGTCTGGCGTTTGGCTCAACGAGGGCCACCAGAACCTCTCTTTTGAGCTAGAAAAGTGACGAATATCCTATATTAGCAATAACCCTTGAACCTGAGTCTATTTTGGGGATGTTTTTGGCTATAAAAGGGGCTTAAAACAGCCCCTCTCACAGCCATACGAATTTGGGATAAAACCCTTGAGAAAGAGAGAGAAAAGAGAGAGAATAGCTTGGGATTTGTGGGAGATCTTCCTCCTGCTGCTTTCATTCATCACACGGCCTACACCGCCTCATTCCAGGCGCTCTCCCGACGGTATCCACTCCGTTTTAAGGTGAGAAACCCTAACCCTAGGTCTGATTTGATGTAGGTTGGTTGTAGGTTATGTAAAGGCTAACCGATTCCGCTCTTTAGGCTAGAAAACTCCCGTATAAGGAAGCTCAACGACCCTTGCTGATTCGTTGTGATTCCAAGGGCAAAGGTGAGGACTTTAAGTGTATAAGTTACGGTTTTCAACGCTTTCAATGTCAGATAATGATAGATTCATGATCTGCATGCAATTGCACATGTACAAAGTGCTTTCCGTTTCCTGTTTCGATTAACGTTGTAGAATATGGAATTTCACATACTCTAGGTATACGTAGAAATACCGTATACGTATTTTTTTGGAATAATGTTTGACATGTTTATTTAATGTATGATTATACAATACATGGATAAAATACTAGTTTGGCGAAAGGAATCGCCGTAATATATGTTCGCTTGTAAACACTATGTATGTTGAAATTGTGTATTCTAGAAATACCGCATATGTGTAAATTTTGGAAGTGTAATTGTCATGATTATTTGTTGTATGAATATGGTATACGCGGATAAAATAACCGCTTGGCGAAGGAATAGCCCTAATACGCATTTTGCTAACATACGTCATGTTTGTTGGAATAGCGTACTCTAAGTGTTTGTGTAAATGCTTGTGTGTGTAAATGCATGGGTGTTAGTGCCTTAGATAGGCGCTGATACAGAATTTCTGACTACCTTAGAGACATGTAGGATTCCCTCCATGTGGTGGTTCACCATAACCACTCACTTGTGATGTGTATGTAATTGTATCCCTATCTGTGTAGTGCTTTACAACATGCTTTACAACATGCTTTACTTCATGTTTTATTTCATGCTTTATATCAGGCCTGCTAACATGCTTGTCTTACTTGTTTATCATGCTTTACTCCACATGCTATTGATGAGAACTGTTTGAGTTTGGGACTATGTCTATAGTCCAAACATTCGGTACCAGACTTGAGATTGTGGCTGAGATTCATGTCGCCACAAAGGATGTGTCTGGCGAACCCGAGTCGTACTTCGGTTGGCGATAGTGGTTGGCCACACGGAGTGCTTTTACGCTCCATATTGCCCAACTTGCGGTGCGCTGGAGCTAGTCAGGCTCGTCAAGTAAACCGATATGTGTATGTGTGTTCACCATGTTTGGTCGTTACTGCTTGAACCTAGGGTACCAAACTTACCAGTGGCGATCCCGTTAACCATGGTACCTCGATCTGCTAAGACGCATGAGCCGGGCATGGTGGTATGGGACACCGTGGTCGAGCTGTCGGCCTACGCTGGGGCCATGTGCCTCCCCGTAGTGACCATTGCGCAACCAAACTCGTGAGCCGAATACGGTGGTATGGGACACTGTATTCGAGCTGTCGATACTTACGGCGAGAGCCGAGTACGGTGAGACCTGTGCTCGTGCTGACGGGCGACGAGTCCTCCGTAGTATCATCGAGTATACTCCAAGGGTCTGTGATTGGCGACGAGTCTTTCACAGCAACTAAAGTATGAGTTGAGCCGAGTACGGTGAGACCTGTACTCGAGCTGACGGCTAGTGATTGAGCCGAGTACGGTGAGACCTGTACTCGAGCTGACGGCCAGCAATTGAGCCGCATACGGTGAGATCTGTATCCGCGCTGACGGGTGACGAGCCCTTTGCGATGCCTTCACTACGCTTCTCAAACTATAATATCGTATGAGATTAACTAGGATTGACGACCCTAGAATGGATCATGTTTGGGAATGATACAAGGGAGGTACCTTAGTTTCCCAATACTGCTGTTTGAAATGGACTAATAATAACTTGGTAATCATGAGCATCATCGCACCGCATGTGCTTTGTAGATGTGGCGCACTGAGGGAGTTAAGCATTCGCGAATGTAAGATGATGTCACTTGAGGGTGGTTTGGCAAGGGCATACAACATCATGTCATTTCATTATCGCACTTAATAAGAGTAGTTAGACTTGTTTGATTTGTACTACTTTATCATTACTGCTTGATTGGATTGATAACATGTTAACCTATGCTTTATTGTTCCACTGAGTTAGCTACTCATTCCCACGTTACGGGACGGTGTTTGCAACACCCACCAGACTCTGTCGCAGGTGTAGATGGCGCCTCGGTTCAGGAGCAGGAGCCCGACTTCGATGAGGATCAGGAGGAGTTCTCCTTTATGCAGTACTCTGACGGCTTTGCTTAGGCCGGCTGCATCGCGGGGTTTTCAGGGCTTCTCTTGGGAGTTGTATTTTGATTTTTGACTTAGAAACAATACATGTATATTGGTACTCAGTTAGTACTCATACTCTGGAGTTCAAGAATTTTGTTACTTTACATACTTTGAATATAAAATTTCAGTCTTCCGCTTGCCTTTATACAATTGAACTGGAGTATGATTTACTGTTTTGGTATAATCTCATTCATGTTTATTGCTCTAACTCAGACAACATTTAACCATCATTGTGTATGTTGCATAAGTGATGCGTTGGAACTCGGGAGTTGAGTTCATACTCGACCCCCGAATTTCAAGGTGTTACAAAAATAAATTCAAACTTAAGTGATTTGGACCGTTCGCTTGCAGGAAAAATTTAAGATTTCAGACCGTCAGATTCTAACCCAACTACACCCTTGGATTAGGGAAATTTTCCTACACATGTCAGTGTACTTGTGGCCCTGATGGAGTGACGATGGCCGTTGAACTGAAACTGGTCCTCCACGGTCGATCCACAAATCTGATTAGACCAAAATCTTATCCTGACCTAGACCCTTGTTAGGAAACTTTCTCTGGACCGTATGCAGGTAGTGGACCTCCAGATGAGCTCCGTTGGCCCGAAATCGATGCTTTTTAGCCATACCCTAAGTATACCATGGCCCTGGGGCCATTTACATCACTTCTGGGCCTATATAAGACCTTTAACCCACCTCTCTCTCATTCCATACGAACTTCCTAGCCCTAGGAGAGAGGAGAGAAAAGAGGAGAAAAGAGTGAAGAGAAGAGAAGAGAGAGAGAGAGAGAGAGAGAGAGAGAGAGAGAGAGAGAGAGAGAGAGAGAGAGTTGCTGGGATTCACTCCCACTACTCCACGTGCCGAATCATCTCTCCTGTATCGCTACACCGTCGAATCCAAGTCCATTTTTGGGTAAGAAATTCTAACCCTAATCTGTTTTAGGGATCCAAATAGATAAACTGGTGAAATAACTAAGTTATTTCAATGTTTAGGTAGTAGTTGTGCATAGATAGAGATGTGGTGTACGAACCGAGTTCGTTACGAGCGTACCGAGGAAAGGTGCGGACTATAAACGTTTAGGTTATAGTTTTCAGGCTTTCAATGTTAGTTAATGATTTATGACTGACTTGATTGTTGTCACATGTGTTTAGATGCAATGTTTCCCGTATATTACACAGATATATGAACTAGGTTGAATATAATGCATTCCATGTGTTTGTTGAAATGTTTGAATGAATATGAAATCATGATTTGTGCTTGCCATGATTATTGATTGAGAATACATGATTGTTGTATGTGTGGCAACTCCTTGTGAAAGGATTTGCTATAATATATGTTATAACAAATTTATTACATGTATGTTACTATGTGTAGTCTAAGTGTTTGATAAAATGCCTGAATGAGAAAATGCTGGTTGAAATGAATTTAATGAGGCTGTTGAGATAGGATTGTCAATTACCTTATCTATAGTTACAATTTCCTTCATATAACCTATCTCACTACTTCGTACTTTATGGATGAAATGCCTATGTATGACAACATGTGTACTATGTGTTTGTTAAAATGCTCCAATGAGATTTATATTTAAATTGGTTGTCACATGCTGTTTTGACTATCACATATGAATGCCTATTATGTTTGAGTGTGATTGCGACTAATACGTAGTCCAGGTAATCGGTAACGGTTTACGATCAGTGGTCGGAACTAGTTTCACCACAACGGATACGTTTGATAAATCTGAGTCGTACGGTGATTATCGACAGTGGTTAGGTCACGAGGAGTGCGTATGCACTCCATGTCAATTAATTTAACGTGTGCTCGTACCAGTCGAGCTTGTCAAGTAACCCGATTGACCTAATGTATGTTCACCATGTATGGACGCTACTGCTTGAATATAAGGTACCACTTACCAGTGAAAAGCCCGTTTAACCTTGGTACCACAATCCGCTAAGACTCATGAGTCAGGCATGGTGGTATGGGACACCGTGGTCGAGCTGTCGGCCTACACTGGGGTGACAAGCCTCCCCGTAGTGTCCAGTGAGCAAACCAAACTCATGAGCCGAATACGGTGGTATGAGACACTGTATTCGAGTTGTCGGCCTACGCTAAGGTGATGAGCCTTTCCGTAGTGACCTCGAGTATAAACTAGGCCTACGCTGAGGTGATGAGTCTCTCCGTAGCGACCTGAACTTGCCTATCCACCGCTTTTCAAATCAGGGGTGATGTTGCCCTATAACTTGCCTATCGTATGTGATTAACTACGATTAACGACCCTAGATAGATCATTGTTTGGGTAAATGATATAAAGGGAGGTACCTTAGCTTCCCGAATCTTCTGTATGAGTAAGCCTAATTAAATATTGGCTAACATGATCATGCACCGCATTGCATGTGCTTTGGAGAGGAAGTGCACGGTCCGGAGTGGTGCATGCGCGATCGTGAGATGATGTCGCTAAGGGAGTGCAGGCGAGGGCATGCATCATTATTGCATACCATTTTTGCATTAACAAGAGTATTTTAGATATGATTACTGTATTGCTTTGTCATTATTACTTGACTGAATTGATAACATGTTAACCTTTGCCTTATAGCTCCACTGAGTTGATCACTCACTCCCACTCTGGGACGGTGTTTTAAAACACCAACCAGACTCTATTTTAGCTACAGATGATGGCGATGCTTACGAAATGAAGCCTGAGTTTTATGATGATGAGGAGATCTCCTACATGCAACTCTCTGGCGAGTCTATGTAGACCTGGAGTTTCATCACCGAGAATTACAGGGATACGGATTAGACGACCATTACTTTTTATCATTTTGTAAAATTTGAAACTATACATGTATATAATCAACCTGGTGACATGATCATACTCTGGGGATTTGTAACCACTTATATATTTTATACATCTACCACGGTCTTCCGCTTGTTAAATTTAATCATTTCTGGAGTATGATATGCTGTTTTAGTATAATCCCACTCATGTTATTGCGTTAATATGGACAAAATTTAATCATCACTATCTATGTTGCATAAGTGATGTGTCGAAACTCAGGAGTTGAGCTTCTGCTCGACCCTCGATTTTTGGGGTGTTACACATGCTCCTAAGACGCCTCATCTACGCTATGATGACCTCGCTGCAATTTCACCAAGGGAATGACCTTGGTCTGGAGGACCTGCTCCTTCTAATCAAGGATACGAACTGGCTGCTCAATGTAAGAAGCGTCCTCATGAACCTCTAACGGCTGCCAATCAATAACAGGAATGATGTCTGACCCACACTTCCGTAACATAAATACATGGAAAACGTTGTAGACACCAGACAATTGAGATGACAAGGCGAGCCGATAGGCCACGACGCCAACGTGCCCAACGATCTCGAAAGGTCCTATGAATCGCGGGGCAAGCTTGCCCTTCACTCCAAAATGAACCATGCCCTTCATGGGTGAGACCTTGAGATACACATGGTCCCCAACGGCAAACTCCAAGGGGCGACGTCGACAATCAACAAAACTCTTTTGCCGGCTCTGAGCTATGCACATCCTCTACCTGATGATATCGACAGTCTCTGACGTTTGCTGCACAAGCTCGGGACCTAAGAGACGTTGCTCCCCAACCTTGGTCCAACAGCTCAGAAATATGCACAGTTTGCCATATAGTGCCTCAAAAGGAGCCATGCCAATGGTCGCCTGATAGTTGTTATTGTATGCGAACTTAGCTAATCGCAGATGCTCATCCCAGCTACCCGTGAAGTCAATCACGTAAGTTCTGAGCATATCCTTAAGGATCTGGTTGACCCTCTCGGTCTGCAGATGATACGCGGTGCTGAGCTGCAAAACAAACCCCATTGCTCTTTGAAAGCTCCTCCAAAACTGAGACGTGAACCTCAGGTCTCGTTCAGAAATGATCGAAACTGGAACGCCGTGCAGTCTCACAATCTCCTCGATGAATAATTTGGCAAGCCGGTCCAAAGGCCAGGTCTCACGAATCGCAAGAAAATGTATCGACTTCGTCAGTCGATCAATGGCAACCCAGATGGCATCATGACCGCACTCAGTCCTCAGCAAACCCATGATAAAATTAGTGGATACGTGCTCCCATTTCCACAACGAGATGCTCAATGGCTGCAATGGACCTGGGGGTCTCTGGTGATTGGCGTTGACATGCTGGGACGTGTTACACTCGGCCACAAAACTGGCAATCTGGCGCTTCATCCCACCCAAAAATACTGTTTCCTCATGTCGCGATACATCTTCATGGAGCTCGGGTGGATAGTAAACCTCGATCGGTGTGCCTCGGTCATCAGATCTCTGTGTAACTCTGGATCTTTCGGGACACACAATCGGCCTCTAAAACGGAGTTCACCATAAGAACCAATCTGCCAATCTGCCTGCTCCTCGGATGTGGCCTCTGCTCGGTAACCCTGTAACGACTAGCTATTAGCTGAGCCTCGATCACCCTTGCGACAAGAGAGGGTTGAATTGACAGACTCGATAGCTGAACAATGGTAGACTGCAGACCAAACTCGAGTCGTACTCTGCTATATCCTCGAGCATCCTCCACTCCTGGACCATCACATGTGCCACCAAGAGTTTTTCTTCTTCTTACTTAGTTGTTTTCATGTTTTACTTAAGAGACTTTTGTTCAATCATGTCTATGGTTGACTAAACCTCTTAGCTAGGGCTAAGAGGTGAAGCTTGTAGCGTGATTAAGATGTTTTCTTTGCTTTAATTCATATTTATGTTGAACTTCATGGATTCTAATTTGATTTTTGAGGAATACTTTTGATTTTTAATGGTTTGTTGTGACTCAAATTACAATAGATCTGCAATAGCTTTGAGTATCTTCTTCTTCCTATTTTGAGATTGTGGAATTGGTAAATCCTGTTGTTTGCCATCGTCTCTTGGGCATGTTTTGGTGATGGAATCCCTTCCAACCTTCACAATTCTCCTCCATTGAGAATTAGGTCAATGAAAGTTCAGATTTGAATTGATTGCTTTATCTTCCAATTGGATAGGATATGTCACGTCCCAAACTCGGAAACCGACTAAAAAGGGTCTGGGACTTTCACCCAAGGACATCCTACATGCCCATAGTGCTAGAACTAGGTATTTCCAGTGTCCAAATCTAGCCATCCACGATGTGCTTGTAGAGGCTACGACCCTGATGATGCTAGGGCGAATAATAACCGTGCCATGCAAATGTGAGATGCATGAATCATACTAATCAACCACGCATCAGTCCTGTGCATACAGTGCGCTCATGTGGGGAAACTCCATCATCAGGGAGTCTCATAAACAACCTGCCCAATGGCACATACTATAATCAATCACTCCTCAACCAAGCATACATATGATGCATAGGGGAATGAATCATGAAGATAACTAAGTATGACATGCGATGATGTTGTACTCTCTTGTTAGCAAGGTTGGGTCTAGGTACTTAGACGATTTTACATGGTATGGAAGAAACATAGCCAATAGTGGGGGCCCAACGATTTGGGCTAGCCCACAAAGTCTAGGTAGGCAATACTACGAGCCCAATTGTGAACATGGGCCTAACAAAGGGCCTAGGGAGGGTTCACAATGTGGACATTTAACCACCATTATTCCCTAGAAGGCACCCAATAAGGAACCTAACTAAAACAAGGCCCAAGGCCCGGATACAACGATGAAAAGAAAATGGGCAGCAACCCATAACATCTCATACCACATGACGGGACTCAAGAAACAGCCCAAAGCCTACATACATCAACATGGGCCCAATGGGGCAAACCATGGCCCAAGTACAATGGCCACCGAATTCATGCATTATAATGGGCCTCGTGGGCAGCCCATATGCCCAAATACATAAGTAAGGCATATCCAAGATTTGGCAAAATGCGCCCTACAATTCAACCCAAGTCTAGACAAAATAGATGGGCAACAAGGGTCCAATTACATATAACATTTCATCCCACAAAGTCCAGAACAATGTGGAAAAAACCCATTCACGAAACTGGGCTTAAGAGTGGACGTCCAATGCTATTTGGGCCTACTAGACGTCCAAAAATCTGGACTGTCATGGTCCTCAACAATCAGCCCAAAAGCCGGCCTCACAAGGAACTAATTAAGTCCAAAAATCTCAAGAAATATAAGCATGGTGTGTGTACACAATTGTCTCAATCTGATGGGCCTCACATCTTCACAATATTCAGCTACATGCAGAATTTTCTTAAGGCCTTGCTGGACATTTAGCCCACCCAACTTCCTGGGCCTACTGAGGTCCAACAGATGGTAAAATTGAGTGAACAGTGATTTCACGATGGCTAGCAGTAATCACAGTGGGCCCCACCAGATGGAAGGTGTGTATATGACACATAAATCAAGTGGGCCTGCTGCTAGACTTGCACTGCGAGTCCAACAACATTCCCAAATGGCCTGGACGGTCTGGGCGGTCCCAATGGGCTGGACGGCTGGCCCTTCAAACACCCAAGGTGGGCCCCACTTGTGGACGTCCACCAAGGGAGGTGGACCACGTCTAAGTGGGCCACACAAAAAGGGGGATGGCGTGGATAAAACACATTATCAAAGTGGGCCTCATGGGGGGAACATAATAGCCAGCCACCTGCTGGACGTCAGCCTAGCTGGAATGTCCAGCAGGTGGGCTAGTAGCCCAGCATAATAACCCCTAAAAATGGGATCATCTGATGGTTCACATGCACCTGAGATAGGTCCCAGTAAGGTGGCACTCAAGTTTGGTAAGAAAAAAACCCATAGGATCATACAAACAGGAATTACAGAAATAGACAGCAAGGCTTTTGAAATAAAAATATTGTTGGAAATTATTGCTGTCCCTACACGGTACACCCAATGGAGTGGGCCCAGGCCTGCTTGATAATGGGGTAAATGGGTGGTCAACAAGCGTCCCTAAATGTACAACAAGGTGGGGTCCACAAAAGTGGCCCACCATTGCTAAAGATCAAGCTGATATGCGTGTTTTCCCTACATACAGGGTGGCTGGACGGTCCAGAAACATGGATCGTCCCACCCCTTGGGCTTGCTCCATGGATGTCCCAATCAGGGAGGAATGGAGGTGGCTTCCATCATGCATCAAGGTGGGGTGGCTTCCATCATGCATCAAGGTGGGGTCCACACCTCTAAGAAACACCCCTCACTAGGGAGAAAAAAATAGGCTACATGCAAGGCTAAATCCCATACCAAAAATCAGTAATCAATGGCCCAGAAAATAGCCCAGAAATATCTGGACAATAACATATTGCTGGACATATCGGTCCATAACTTGCTGGACAAAGGGAAATACCCCAAATAAACCATGATGTGGCCTACCTTAGTGGACCCCACAAATCCCCAGACCAAGACACCACATCAAGTCTCCTTGCATGTCACAAATGGACAGCAAGTGGGACACCCAACTTCTAGAAAATGGACAGCAAGGGTGTCCCACCTTGCTGGATGGTCTGGACGTCCTAGGCACACCAGGTGGACACACACATCAGGGAAATAATAAGAGAGAAAGAGAGAGATGATCACTGCCATAGGAGAAGGGCAATCCTTCTCCATCAATCGCAACCACACATCATAATATTTCATCAAGATATCACATGGATCTATACATGCATGGCCCTACAAATAAAAAATCTAAGGTGGCGATACCATCCCCACAATGGATCTAGTGTCTAGATGACCCAATCAAACTATGGATCAAGGAAATCATCATGATGGGGTCCATGGAGAATGGCCCCATCATGGCTCATGCATGCACAAGGTGGTCCTTGGCCACACCTACGGGGTCAAGGAGGACCTCCACAATTGATTGGTGGGTCCTGCAAGCTTCTAAGAATGAAATACAAGAATAAATGAAAGAAAAATCAGGAAAACTCTCCTAGGAGCACATCCACCTCTAAGATCCTCCTTTCTTCAATCATTATGCTCTTCTAGCTCCAAGGAATTGTTTTAATGGAGGAGATGGGTTTTAGAGAGCTAGATTGAGGGGGATTAAGGGAAGAAGGGGCTGGAAAGTTTGAGAAGGGTGGGACGTCCCAAGTTCTCTTGCAAATGGGGGAGAGAATGAATGAGGGAGAAAGAGAGAGATGGGGAGTTATAGCAAAGTAATCATGGGTTTGTAAGATACTCATGGGTCTTGGGAAGAAAAGCCATCATGACACATGGGATAGAGAGAGAAATGATTATTTTTGAGAATAAAAATCCATGATTGCTAGGCTAGGTAGGGTAGGCTATAGGTAATGATGGACTGGGGTGATGTCATCACCTAGGGAAACATGTACATGTAATAGGTGGGTCCTACAATCACGATCAACGGTCCAATATTGCGCGGGCTACAACTTTTGATCTACACCTTGTATTGACGCATGAGATGCGGCGTTGGAATCGCGTCGACGATGCCATTGCATTGGCATAGGTTTTGGGTCGAACCGGTTCGGGTTTACTAGATGAAAATTAGGGATGATCGCAAATGCTACCAACAGGTTGTGGGTTGCTGAAATTTGACTGGAAGGACCGAGGGACCTATCGGAATTGAACGGATACCTGGTTATGGGTCTGACAGCTCTCCCCTCTAAAAAATTTTTGTCCTCGAAATTTACTATAACTAGGATAAAATAAAGGAAGAAGACAAAACATCTTCACATATACATCAATGAATACAAGGTAATACATGGCACAATATAATCAATCACTCAACAAACAAATGGGGATAACGCTCTCTAATCTCAGCTTCGCCCTCCTAAGATGCCTCTGCCTTAGAATGACGACCCCACTGAACTTTCACTAGAGGAATGACCTTGATCGGGAGAACCTGCTCCTTCCGATCCAGGATGCGAATCAGCTGCTCAATATAGGAAGCATCCTCACGGACCTCAAGAGGTTGCCAATCAATCACAGGAATAATGTTTGATCCATACTTTCGCTACATCGAAACATGAAAAACGTTGTGGATACTAGACAACTCAGAAGGTAAGGCAAGCCTATAGGCAACGACGCCCACGCGCCCGGTGATCTTGAAAGGTCCTATGAATCTCGGGGCAAGCTTACCCTTCGATCCAAATTAAACCACGCCCTTTATGTATGAGACCTTGAGATACACCCAATCCCTAACTGCAAACTCCAGGGGACGACGCCGACGATCAACAAAACTCTTCTGCCGGCTCTGAGATGTGAGCATCCTTTGCCTGATGATGTCGATTACTTCTGATGACTGTTGCACAAGCTCGGGACCTAGGAGACGCCGCTCTCCAACCTCGGTCTAACAACTAGGAGATCTGCACGGTCTGCAATATAATGCCTTAAAGGAGCCATGCCAATGGTCGCTTGATAACTTTTATTGTACACGAACTTGGCCAAGCGCAAATGCTCATCTTAGCTACCCGTGAAGTCGATCACGCAAGCTCTGAGCATATCATTAAGAATCTGGTTGACCCTCTCAGTCTGGCCATCAGTCTGCGGATGATACACGGTATTGAGCTGTAAAATGGACCCCATAGCTGACTGGAAGCTCCTCCAAAACTGAGACATGAATCTCGGGTCTCGGTTAGAAACGATCGAAACAGGAATGCCGTGCAGTCTCACAATCTCCTCGATGAATATCCTCGCAAGCTGATCCAATGTCCAGGTCGCACGAATCAGAATAAAATGCGTCGACTTCGTCAGATGATCAATGACAACCCAGATGACATTCTGACCGCGCTGAGTCCTCGACAGGCACATGATAAAATCAGTGGATACGTGCTCCCACTTCCACATCAAAACGCTCAACGGCTGCAAGGGACCAGGGGGTCTCTGGTGATCGGCCTTGACACGCTGGCATGTGTCACACTCGGCCATAAAGCTGACAATCTGACACTTTATCCTAGAACAATGGAAGACTGTAAACTAAACTCGAAGTCGTAGTCTGTTACATCTTCGAGCATCTTCCACTCCCGGACCATCATCAGTGCCACCAAACCTCGTGGCTGATAGTTGAGATCATCCACCACCACGTCCGCCTTACTCGGGTGGTACTGAAGGTCAAAATCGTAGTCCTTCAGAAGCTCCATCTAATGCCTCTGTCTCATATTCAGCTCCGACTGAGAAAATAGATACTTCAGGCTCTTATGGTCAGAGAAGAGCTCGAACCTAACCCCATAAAGATAGTGTCTCCACACCTTCAATGTGAAGACAACTGCTGCAAATTCCAGATCATGCGTGGGGTACTTCAGCTCATAGACCTTGAGCTGGCACGACGCATAAGCCACTGGTTTCCCGTGATGCATCAGGACAACACCCAATCCAACTCTTGAGGCATCAGTAAAAACAACAAATCCATCACTCCCAGAGGGAAGAGTGAGGACAGGAGCGGACGTGAGGCGGTCCTTTAGCTCCATAAATGCCTGCTTACAGGCGTCACTCCAGACGAACTCGATGCCCTTCTGAGTCAACCTGGTCAGTGGTGCTATAATGGGGGAGAATCCCTTAATAAATCGCCGATAATATCCCGCCAGACCAAGAAAACTATGGATCTTAGACGCATTCGTGGGCTGGCCCCACTGACACACTACATCAACCTTTGAGGGGTCCACAGTGACACCCTCCCTCTTCACTACGTGATCGAGGAACTTCACCTCATCCTGCCAGAACTAGAACTTCTCCAGCTTCGCATAGAGCTGGTGGGCACGGAGGGTCTGCAAAATAATCTGTAAATGCTGTTCGTGGTCCTCACGGGTCCTCAAATAGATTTGAATGTCATCGATGAAGACCACAACAAACTGATCGAGGTAAGGCCGGAAGACATCGTTCATCAACTACATAAAGACGGCGGGTGCATTGGTCAGTCCGAAGGACATGACCTGAAACTCAAAATGACTGTAGCGCGTCCGAAAGGCTATCTTCGGGATGTCCTCCTCTCAGACTCGAATCTGATGATAGCCAGACCGCAGGTCAATCTTCGAAAAGAACTGCGCATCCTTCAACTGATCAAATAAATTATCGATCCTTGGGAGCGGGTACTTGTTCTTGATCGTGACCCTGTTGAGCTCGCGATAATCCACGTAGAGCCTCAACGAGCCATCCTTCTTTCTCATAAATAGTATCGGGGCCCATCAGGGTGAACCGCTCGGATGGATGAAGCCTAATTCTTGCAACTTGTCCAACTGCTCCTGCAGTTCCTGTAACTCCATCAGTGTCATACGATACGAGGACTTCGAGATAGGGGCGGTATCGGGCACAAGATCAATCTGGAACTCAATCTACCTATGTGGTAACCCCGAAATCTCCTCGAACACGTCGGGGAAATCATAAATAATCGGTAACTGATCGATGCACACAACTACCGACTCCTTTACTGCACATGCCATCAAACTAGACAACGGCTCTCTTTTGGGCTCGGCGACGAACTGGAACAGGGCAAGCCGGGTATACATGTTTCGACAAGAAAACAAATGCATTTAATTCGGGGAATTATGAAAAGGCCTAGTTATATGTCCTAGAGGGGGGGGGGGGGGTGAATAGGACTATGCCAAATTAAAACTTTAACAGCAGAATTTAACTGAATAACATAGCCATAGAACTTTAAACAAATCACAATACTGAAATGTAAAATAATCTTCAAATAATAAAATAGAGAGGTTGATACCAATGTTGTTCTAAGGACAACCTTGCATCATAAAAACCAAGGGTTTATGGCAGGACAACCTTACTAGAACAATTTGAATATCAAAAACTCAAACTGAAAGGAAATAAAGGAAATAACAAGAAATTAAATTCTAAACTATTACAACATTCCCCACAATGCTTGAAATGTAAAGGATTACAACATTCACATCCACATATACATTCCACAGCTTTGAATGATAAAAGATATATAAATTCAAACAAACATTCAAACCACAAAACACAAAGAATTATATTGGTTCGCCTGTGTGTACACCAACTGTTAAACAACAGCCACACAGAATGCTACTCCACTCCTAATATCCTCATACAGGAGATATCAGCGTTCACTATGAAAATAAGTTTCACAGGTTCACCTAAAACCTTCACAATTGTGTCTTTCAAATGGGCTTACACAATTCAAAAAATCCCACTTCTGAGTTTTCTGGCTCTCCTCAGATAACTATAAGATTGAGATTTTTCTGGCTTAATCTCAAACAAAAATAAAAAACAAGGAAATTTATAAGAAAGTAAAATACCTGGATTTCTCCTTTCGTTGTAGCCCGGAAGAACCAATCGGAGTAGAAGTTCGAATATAGAAGTTCAATGTCCAATACTCACTTTGATGTGGTTCTAATTTCTAATTGATTT
The DNA here is from genome assembly GCA_021015155.1 of Magnolia officinalis. Lineage (NCBI taxonomy): Eukaryota > Viridiplantae > Streptophyta > Magnoliopsida > Magnoliales > Magnoliaceae > Magnolia > Magnolia officinalis. The sequence continues at coordinate 48,258,144 of JAJHSJ010000006.1, forward strand.
TAAATTAAACCAGTTGGTCTAGCTCTATTTGATTTTGATTCCAAGAAGAAGGGATACAACAATTCCTCTTTTCAATTCAGATTGGAATGCAAAAACAAAATCACATAAATAAAGCTAATAAAAGAGAATATTAAATATGCACAGCGTAACTTAAGAATTAAACTTATCTCAGAGTGATGCCTTAATTTTTCTTGAAATTGAATTCTTGAAAAACTCTGAAATTCGTGTTCTATTTATAGTTGTAGAAATTGCGTCTTCGACTGGTCGTGTGGCCATCACGACTGGTCGTAGGTCGAACTGCATTTTGAAATTTTAAGCGCAATCGGATAAAACTATTCCACGACTGGTCATAGGGTGTCCACGACTGGTCGTGAGGCCTCTACGACTGGTCGTGAGGAACCAAGAATGGTTGCTGGAGTTTGAGTCGTAGCTGTAGGACTGGTCGTGAATGAGTCGACACTGTTCCTACGACTGGTCGAGCAGACTCCAGGACTGGTCGAAGCTCAACAAATAAATTCTAAAAATTTGTAACAACTTAGGACTGGTCTTGAAATTTCTTGGACTGGTCGAGCCAGTTCTAGGACTAGTCGAACAGAGTCCAGGACTGGTCTTAGAACAGACCAAATACTTATAAAAATATTCAATTTGAATTATGTATACAAAATGACCTACCCTAAGGTCAAACTAAGGTCATTCATACCTTAAATGTGAAGTATGGACATTGAGTCTTCATTTCTTAAGATATTGGTTGACCTTTAAAGATTGTGAAGCTTGAGATCTCTAATGTAGCTTGAACTTGAGATCTTCTAAATCTTGGACTTCATCTTATACTGTTATTCTTAAGTTGTACCTGAGACTTGAACAAGAACTTGTCTTCTAATATAGCTCTTGAAATATTTTGATCATTGAAGCTTGCAAAAGTAGACAAATAACTTGAAATTGAACTTCTTGAAGTAGATCACCGTTCTTAGCTTGTAGAATTGATGTAGTGACTTGAACATACAAATCTGTAACATCCCGGATTTTTGCCAACCTGGGATTAGACGTCCTTAGGCATTGGGTCGATCCTAAGACCTTACCAACTTGTCAAAACTAAACCCCACAGTCTAAAATCGCTTCTGAACCCATTTCCTTCACAAATCCCACCCTTCTCTACCTTGTGCTTTCAATTTTCAAAGCACTTTCGCCCTAGACACTATCTTAAACTAGCTAAGTAGTAAAACTTGGATCACTTTATCTACAAACTGCAAAGGCCTAAGTACCATCTCAACCAGAAAACAATTAGGATTAAATCCTTTAGAAATTTAACAAAGTTAACCAAGTGCAAAACTCGATTAGCCATGAAATCCGTTGGGATCGCTTTAAATACGATCTGCAAGACCCAAAACTTGCAAAATCAGTGACTCTAGGTTTCCCTAAAGTTTAGAACCAAACTCATTTCCCGTCTGCTCTCGGGAATGAAACGAAACTTCGTATTAAGTCTAGACCGCACATCGGGAGTCCGATTAACACGAAGCTAAGGAACTAGGATCGCCTCACTGGGCTTGGCAATCATCTCAAAAATCAGATGATTCCGATGTCCCACGGCCATTTATTTCGATCCGGAGCGAGGGAGTGTGAAAAACACTATTCCCTTTGAAATTAAAATATTTGGAATAGTGATCTGGCACCTTTCGCTTGCGCATCAGTATTAAGCAACCAGACCGTCAGAATCAGACCAAATTACACCCTCGGATCAGGAAAAATTTCAGGAACATTTACATGTACTTGGAATTTCGGATCGTGGCCCACTGACCGTTGAACTGAAAGTGGCCCGCCACGTGCGATCTGGGAATCCGATCGAGTCAAAACCGTAATCCCTCATAGATCCATGTGTGGTGAGCTTAAGTCTGACGTTTGGCTCAAGGAGGGCCACCAGAACCTCTCTTTTGAGCTGGAAAAGTGACGAAATACCTATATTAGCAGTAACCTTTGAACAGGAGTCTATTTCGGTGAGTTTTGAGGCTATATAAGGACCTTAAACCCTCTCTCATGGCAGCCATACGAATTTGGATTTGAGAGAGGGAAAAGAGAGAGAAAGTGAGGGAGAAGTGGGAGAATCTCCCTGCCGTCGTTCCCTGCCACCACACGGGCTGCACCATCCCTTTCTCATCGCTTTCCCGGCGATTCCAGCCCCGTTTCTAGGTAAGAAACCCTAACCCTAATCTGATTTGGGGCTTGGGTGGTTGTAGGTTATGAGATAGCTAACCTATTTCGTTCTCTAGGTTGCCAAACTGCCGAATACGGAAGCTTAGCAAACCTATCAACTCCGTTACGATTCTACGACAAAAGGTGAGGACTTTAAGTGTATAAGTTACATTTTTCAACGCTTTCAATGTCAGATAATGATAGATTCATGATCTACATGTAAATGCACATGTACAAAGTGCTTTCCGTTTCCTGTTTCGATTAACGTTGTAGAATATGGAATTTCACATACTCTAGATATACGTAGAAATACCGTATACGTATTTTTTTTGGAGAAGTGTTTGACATGTTTATTTAATGTATGATTATACTACATATGGATAAAATACTAGTTTGGCGAAAGGAATCGCCGTAATACATGTTCACTTGTAAACGCTACGTATGTTGAAATTGCGTATTCTAGAAATACTGTATACGTATAAATTTTGGAGATGTATGTATCATGATTATTTGCTGTAGTAATATATTATACATGGATAAAATACTCGCTTGACTAAAGGATAACCCTAATACATGTTTTGCTAACATGCACCATGTATGTTGTAATAGTGTATTCTAAGTGTTTGTGAAAATGACTGAATGAGTATTGAATTCTCATTCGTGCTTGCCATGACTAATTGTCATGGATTCATGATGGTTGTATTGGCGATACCCCCTTTGACAAAAGGATTTGCCCTAAATCACGCCACGACCAATATACACTATATACGCTAAAATGTGTGGCCCAAGTGTTTGTGGAAATGGCTGAATGAATATGGAACTTGGATTCCTGCTTGCCATGACTATCCGTCGTGGGTGTACGCGTGTTATGGTTGGGGCAACTCCCTAGTGAAAGGATTTGGCCTAATGCCTATGTGATCGACATATGTCATGTATGTTGAGGTATGTTTGCTTAAGTGTTTCATGAAATGTCTGAATGTGTAGTAGTTAGCAAATTGTAATATATAAGGGTGTTGAGATATGATTCTCAACCTCTTTTCACTATGTGTATGATCTCCTTTGATAGTTGTGTGATTAGGATTTGAACATGTATAAACTCATGCTTGTGTTGTGATTCATAACATGCTCAACTGTTTTATGATTTTAACTATGTAATGCATATGTTTAAATTTATATTTATGATGTATGATCCGTCATGGGTGATGGGGGAGCGGAGCAACGAGTGCGTACAACAGCCCTGGCAGCCCTAAACGGATAATACCAGACTGATTGTATGATTTGAATCCTGATCCCTTACTGCTTTATATCTCTGTAATTGATTGTGTTTGGGGCTATGATTATAGTCCAGGCAATCGGTAACGAGATTGAACTCGTGGCTGAGATTCATTTGCCACGTGGGATGTGTTCGACGAACTCGAGTCGTCCGTTGCCTGTCGGCAGTGGCTAGGCCACACGAAGTTGTTTATGCACTTCATGTCGTGCAGCTCAACGGGCGATCGCGCTAGTCGAGCTCATCAAGTAACCCGATCTGCCTTATGCATGTTCACCCTGTTTGGTCGCTACTGCTTGAACCTAGGGTACCAAACTTACCAGTGGCGATCCCCGTTTAACCATGGTACCTAAATCCGCTAAGTCGCATGAGCCGGGCATGGTGGTATGGGACACCGTGGTCGAGCTGTCGGCCTACGCTGGGGCCATGTGCCTCCCCGTAGTGACCATTGCGCAATCAACTCGTGAGCCGAATATGGTGGTATGGGACACTGTATTCGAGCTGTCGATACTTCGGCGAGAGCCGAGTACGGTGAGATCTGTGCTCGTGCTGACGGGCGACGAGTCCTCCGTGGTATCATCGAGTACACTCCAAGGGTCTGTGATTGGCCACGAGTCTTTCACAGCAACTAGAGTGTGAGTTGAGCCGAGTACGGTGAGACCTGTACTTGAGCTGACGGCTAGTGATTGAGCCGAGTACGGTGAGACCTGTACTCGAGCTGACGGCTAGCAATTGAGCCGCATACGGTGAGATCTGTATCCGCGCTGACGGGTGACGAGCCCTTTGCGATGCCTTCACTAAGCTTCTCAAACTATAATATCGTATGAGAATAACTAGGATTGACGACCCTAGAATGGATCATGTTTGGGAATGATACAAGGGAGGTACCTTAGTTTCCCAATACTGCTGTTTGAAATGGACTAATAAAAACTTGGTAATCATGAGCATCATCGCACCGCATGTGCTTTGTAGATGTGGCGCACTGAGGGAGTAAGCATTCGCGAACGTAAGATGATGTCGTTTGAGGGTGGTTTGGCAAGGGCATACAGCATCATGTCATTTCATTTTCGCACTTAACAAGAGTAGTTAGAAATGTTTGATTTGTACTGCTTTATCATTACTGCTTGATTGAATTGATAACATGTTAACCTATGCTTTACTGTTCCACTGAGTTGATCACTCACTCCCACGTTACGGGACGGTGTTCCGAACACCCACCAGATTTGTTGAGTTTCAGGTGATGGCGATGCTTATGAAGCAAAGCCGGACTTCTATGATGTGGAGGAGGAGTTCTCCTATCTGTATCTCTCTGGCAGGTCAATGAAGAGCTGATATTGTATTGACGGGGCTATGGTACATGGGATAGGAGGCATTACGCTTCCTCACATTTGGTACATTTTAGAACTGCACTTGTATTTATTTAACCTGGTAATGTTATCACACTCTGGAGACTCATCATAAGTTTTATATTTTATCTATCTATCACAGTCTTCCGCTCGCAAACTTAACTGTCTCTGGAGTATGATATGCTGTTTTGGCTTAATCTCACTCATGTTCAATGCACGAATACAGTCAACATTCAATCATCATTCATTTTGTTGCATAAGTGATGTTCTGGAACTCGGGTGTTGAGTTTATGCTCGACCCCCGATTTTCAGGGCGTTACAAAATCAATATGCTACACAAGACATAGATTGTGTTTTTGGCACCACAAAATTTGACAACAAAAGGGGCAAATAACTATTGCACTTACAAATTATTCAATGATAACAAAGAAAGAATGAGAGAATAATAATCATAAGATATCATATTCTGAATTCATTTACATCTTCGGATTCCCTTGATTCTGAAAACAGAGTACAATTAATGCAACGTAATGAATGAAAAAGAAGACAGTTCGATGACGATTTTGATAACATTTCGACGCTTTCGATGTTCATCGCCAAGGCAGAAAAGGTTATGCGGGCTTGAAACCCTTGATCCGGCCGTTGAGATCAATTTTGATAATCCTTTCATTCATTCTTCCTTGATCTAACCGTTGAGATCAGTTCTGATCATCCTTCTATTCATCTTTACAGTCGTATGGACAAATTCTTCTTTCTTCTGGAATTCTCTTCTCTATGGAGTGCAACCCTTGAAATGTGGAGCACACTTTCTTAAAATGTGGAGCGCACTTCCCTTGAATTGTGGAGCACACTTCCTTGAATTATGGAGTGCACTTCCCTTGAATTGCGGAGAGCACTTCCCTTGAATTGTGGAGCGCCTTTCCTTGAAATGTGGAGCACACTTCCCTAAAATGTGGAGCAGCGAACATCCCTTGAAATGTGGAGCGGCAATCATCCCTTGAAATGTGGAGCGACGATCATCCCTTGAAATGTGGAGGTCATCTGTCTGAGAGTAGGAGTATACATGCCTAGGTAGGGAATGTAGAGTGCATGGATCTTACTTCGAGGAATATGGAGTGCACGGAGCTTACTTTAGGACAAAAGTTATGCATCAAGACAAGTTCCCTCATATGGTGGTGCATGGGGTTATCTGTTAAGACAACATAAGCCTCTCCTTAAGACAAAAGGAGAGAGAAGTGGCGCATGAGGTTTCCTTTGCAAAAGTGGTGCAAAAGACTTCTTCTGCAAACTATATCCGTTAGGACAACATAAGCCTGGCGTCTGGACAATTTTCATAATATGTGGCGCATGGGGTTTCCTTTGCAAAAGTGGTGCAAAAGACTTCTTCTGCAAAAAAGCTTCTTGTGCGGACAAAACTCCCACCATAAGTGGTGTTGTGCAGAGATAACTCCTTAAAATGAGGGTTGTGCACCATGTATTGTGCGCCATGTATTGTGAGCCACATGTTGTGCGGAAATCCTCTTGAAGGTGGTGTGCGAAAGTCTTCTTGAAGGTGGTGTTGGAGAAGATTGTGCACAATGGATGGCTTTAAGACAAGGCCTCTTACAAAGTGGCGCACAACCTTTGAATTAAGACAAGAGAGAGAAAAGAGGCGTTGTGCGCAAGGCTTAGGACAAAGGAGAGAAAAGTGGTGGTGTTGTGCGCAACTTCATTTGGAAGTGGGTGTGCGAAATGTGCTCCTTGGAAAGTGACGTACAATGGATGGTATTTGGACATAGGTGAGTGGAAAGTGGCGCACAATGGTTTTCCCATTAAGACAGAGAGCGCATAAGGCTTGGAATGTGGACAACATTTCACGAGATGTGGTGCACAACACTTTGAATATAGAAGTGTCCGTCGTGCACTAGAACAATGGAGAGAAAATAGGGGCATTGTGTGGAAGTGGGTATTGTGAACAAGTGGGTGTTGTGCGCCACATAGGTTGTGCGCCGCACATCCTATCTACCGCACAACACCTTAGGTGGAGGTTCTCTTCCACTTTCTTCTCCCTAATTCTCTCCCCTCTTGTCTCCCTCTTGCCTCCTTCTTGTCTCCTTCTTGTCTCCTATCCAAATGAGGCATGAGAGGGAGTATTTATAGGCATTCCTCCCTTACACAGTGGTGTTCACCACCACTTCTTTCCTCATACAACTTCCATCTGTTTCCTTACATAGTAGTGTTCACCAACCTCTCCCTTAAATGGTGGTGTACATCCCTTTTCCATTAAAATGACACCGGGGTGCACCCTTTTTTACCAAAACACCCTTTTCACTGCCTTTTACCAAAATACCCTAACTCATTGATTCTTACCAAAATACCCCAACTCACTGATTTTTACCAAAATACCCCAACCCCAACTCACTGATTTTTACCAAAATTCCCTAACTCACTAATTTTTACCAAAATAACCCCGGATGCTGATTTTTACCAAAATAGCCAAAATACCCCAGATGCTGATTTTTACCAAAATACCCAAAATACCTCCAGATGCTGATTTTTACCAAAATACCCAAAATACCTCCGGATGCTGATTTTTACCAAAATACCCCTGGATGCTGATTTTTACCAAAATACAAAGTGAATGACCCTGAGAAAGATCTGCACCATGAAATTCTCTAACTAATGCAATGGAATATTTTGTGTACCTCAACAATACAGAATGTGATTGTCCTTGCGGAGCAGTCCAATACGGCATGGTACTCGGCAAACCGATCCCTGCCTAGGATAACATCAAAATCGGACATCGATAACACGAACAAATCTGCAGGTAGAAAGATATCCCCAATCCGAACGGGGCAAGATGAGAAAAATCGGCCCAATACTGTAGTCTTCCCTAAGGGAGTCGTATCGACAAAGCCTCATGAGCGGACTCCAATGGTAGACTAGTCGATCGGTAGAACTCCTCGGCTATAAAAGAATGAAATGCTCCAGAATCAAACAACACATGTGCAATGCAAGCGAAAATAGGAAAAATACCCTCGACTACCCCTCTTGATGACTGAGGGTCCTGCTGAGCATCATAAAATCTGCCATGGGCCGGCGGGGGAGGTGCCTGTCCCTTCTGCTGTCTCTGCTGCTGCTGCCACTGCAGTGGCCTAATCTGCTGCCTCTACTACTGCACGAGAGGCCTCAGAGGTTGGTGCTGTGGTCGCTGCTGCTGCTGCTATGGAGGCTAATGTGGGGGCTGCTGTGGTGCCCTCGGCTGCTACTGCTGTTGCTGAGGATGGGGACACTCGTGCCTACAATGTCCCGTCCTACCACGACCAAAGCAAACACTTGTGAATGGTCCTAAAGATGATGCTGGATGCGCTGCTTGTGGTCGAAATCCTGGGTGAGCCGTACGCTGACGATGCTGCTGCTGATGGGAGCTACAGGAGGGCGCCTTCCTCTTTCGGTCTCCTCCCGAGTCATGGGTCCTCTGCAAGGTGGCCCAATCATCCTCGTAGACCAGGGCCCTCTAAACAACTTGATCGAACGTCGTAAGCAGGTGTCCGACCACATGACTCTTAAGAGCGGGTCGTAAGCCGTTCACGAAACGGCGGGCCTTCCGCCTCTCATCATCCACAAGATAGGTCGCAAATTTGGACAATGCGACGAAACGTGCCTTTTACTGTGACACGGTCATGTCCCCCTGAATAAGCGTCTCGAACTCCAATGCACGTTGCTGCTGAACATTCACAGGGAAGAACTTTTAGTTAAACTGGCCTATGAAGTCCTCCCAAGTCCACACGAAACCTGGTCCAGCCACTCGGGAAACAGATGCACACCAATGCTGAGCCTCTCCCTGAAGAAGGAATATCGCCAACGGGACTCACTGCTGAGTTGTGCATCGCATGGTGTTGAAAATCTTCTCCACCTCGGAGCACCATTACTCAGCTACTGCAAGTTCTGGCTCACCTCGAAAATGCGGAGGATCATGCTGACAGAAGTCTCATAGAGTAGCGCTTGCACGTACCTGCTCTTTCTGCTCTGTAGTCTATATTGGATGTCTGCCCTACCCCTGGAGGGCGGCTGTGACAGCCTGCAACATCTGCTACAACTGCTCTACTCCAACGGATATGTTAGGGAATGTAGGGGCTAAACTGGCCTCAGGCGGAGGCACAGGAACTGCATGGGCCTCTGACATAGGTACAACGGGCTCAGGTGGGGGAACGGGAACAACTGGAGGTGGAATGAGAACCTCAGGAATAGGATCCTCAATAGGTGGAGTGGGATGTGCTCGGTCGCTAGGGTACCACGGTGTCTCTCGTGCCTCGTCTAGGCGGCATAGTCTACAGAAAGAACAAAGGCGTCCAAGGCTGATGGACGTTAGAGAACCAAATCAAAAGAGTACGCACTAGGGACAAGCAATGTCCTAAGCTCGAAGCAGATATGTGATGTTGTCCTGAGTTATTCTTGGGTTATGGCTCTGATACCAACTCTTGTTACGCCCCAAACTCTGAAATCGGGCTCACAAAATTCTCCATCGCCAAATCCGGTGCCGACAACCTCCATAGTACCCCATTCTCGGCTCTTGGCACCCATACACTAGGTACCGATCCTAGGATTCTATAAGGAGGATTTCTATAACATAAGTCTGTTTCATAATCGGCATAACTAAGATCATAACCCACAAATAATAACCACAGGAACATCACTACAAAATCCACTAAGAATAAAAACTTTTACAATATGAGGCACATAAAGGGAAAGATACAATGACTATAACAAAACTTCAAAAGAAAGCTCTGTGGCATGACCCTGCTCCTACTCAGCTATTGCCTAGCGTCACCTGCACACATCAATCATGCATAAGCTTATAGAAAGCTTAGAGGGTGGTGTAAGTGTGTGCAAGATAGATGTCAAGTATGCAATATCAGAGTATGCGAAATATGCTGGTAAGACCATGAATACCACCAGCCATAGAAGGTTATGCAATGCAAGGCAGGAGTGCCATCAGCCATCCCGATGCTATGCTACACCAAGCATGAATGCTATCAGCCATACCAGGGCTATGCGATGAGGGGCCTATATAGCCAAATGCCATATGCAATATGCAATGCAATCATGCCAGTCCTCACATCAAGTCCACATATCAATACATTTTCTCTCTAAAAAATCAGCGGGGTCAAATACACTCCACACTGACTGTCGCCTCCCTAACCGTGCAGCCCAGCGAGCGGAAGAGACCTCACTATCCACCTGTAATCTACCAATACCTACTCAGCTAGACGATAGTGACCCATTTGCAAGCTGGTCAAACTCGGCCTAGCTTATGCCCCCTCACTCGAGCGGGTAAGGCCACACCCCCTTCAAACTGACCACGACACAATGGGAGATGCAGCCTAATAGTATTCGACACCGACACTTATGTTTCCACTCGGTCTAGACGTTGGAGCATCTCTTGGTACCAGAAAGGTTCTGGGACTTTCACCGAAGGACATCCTATGTGCCCATAGTGTTAGAACCAGGCATTTCCAGTGTCCAAATCTGGCCATCCACGATGTCCCTGTGGAGGCTACGACCCTGATGATGCTAGGGCGAATAATAACCGTGCCATGCAAATCTGAGATGCATGAATCATACCAATCAACCATACATCAGTCCTGCATATACAGCACACTCATGTGGGGCAACTCCATCACTTAGGGAGTCCTATAAACAACCTGCCTAATGGACGCGGATTGCGTCCTACCACCGCCCGAATGGTAATCTGTCCGGATAGGGCTCTAAGGGGACCACCGTGTTGTAAGTGTTTTATCCATGCCGTTAAATGCTTTTTTTCGATAATTTTAATATATTTAACAAAAAATGAGGCAGGTCTAAGGCTTAAGTGGACCACAAAGTGGGGATCCATTAAAAACTTCTCGGGAGCTAGAGAAGTTTTGATCAAGCTGATATTTTTGTTTTCACTTCATCCACGTCTACAGGACCTTATGAATAGGTTGTACGGTAAAAAAAACATCACGTTGGCCCTTAGAAAGGTTTCAACGGTGGGTGTCATTATCAGTGCAGCTTCCTTTGGTATGGTCCACTTAAGCCTTGGACCTGCCTCATTTTTTTGTTAAATATATTAAAATGATCAAAAAAAGCATTTAATGGCATGGATAAAACACTTACAACACGGTGGGCCCCATAGAGCCCTGCCTAGACGGATTACCGTCCGGGCGGGGGTAGGACGTAATCCGCGTCCCTGCCCAATGGCACATACTATAATCAATCACTCAACCAAGCGTACATATGATGCATAGGGGATCGATGATGTTCTGTAACGCCCTGAAAATCGGGGGTCGAGCATAAACTCAACTCTGGAGTTCCAACGCATCACTTATGCAACAAAATGAATGATGATTGAATGTTGTCTGTATTAGTGCATTGAACATGAGTGAGATTAAGCCAAAACAACATATCATACTCCAGAGACAGTTAAATTTGCAAGCGGAAGACTATGATAGATATATAAAATATATAAACTATGGTGATTCTCCAGAGTGTGATAATGTTACCAGGTTAACTATTTACAAGTACAATAATAAAATATACCAAATGTATAAGGTCCTCTAGTCAACGTCCCTGTAACCCCGTTGATCAAGACACGGCTCACTTGAAGCCATCAGCATACAACATATATGAACGAGCATCATTATCATCATAAAGGTCTGGCTCCGCCTCAGGAGTAGTGTCGCTATCTGCAATCAGACAAAGTCTGGTGGGTGTTTGGAACACCGTCCCGCAACGTGGGAGTGAGTGATCAACTCAGTGGAACAATAAAGCATAGGTTAGCATGTTATCAACTCAGTCAAGCAGTAATGATAAAGCAGTACAATCAAACAATTCTAAATACTCTTATTAATGCAAGTATGAATGTAATCATGATGTATGCCCTTGCCAAACCACCCTCGTGCGACACCATCTTACGTTCGCGGCATGCTTACATCCCTCAGTGCTCCACATCTTCCAGGCACATGCAATGCGATGATGAGCATGATTACCGAGTTGTTATTAGTCCATTTCAAACAACAGTATTGAGAAACTAAGGTACCTCCCTTGTATCATTCTCAAACATGATCCATTCTAGGGTCGTCAGTCCTAGTTAATCTCATACGATATTATAGTTTGAGAGGCATCGCGAAGGCATCACAAAGGGCTCGTCACCCGTCAGCACAGATACAGATCTCACCGTATGCGGCTCAATTGCTGGCCGTCAGCTCGAATACAGGTCTCACCGTACTCGGCTCAATCGCTGGCCGTCAGCTCGAATACAGGTCTCACCGTACTCGGCTCAACTCATGCTCTAGTTGCTGCGAAGGGCTCATCGCCAATCATAGACTTTAGAGTATACTTGAAGACACTACGAAGGGCTCATCGCCCGTCAGCACGAAGACAGGTCTCACCGTATTCGGCTCTCGCCGTAGGTGTCGACAGCTCGAATATAGTGTCCCATACCACCATAATCGGCTCACGAGTCTGGTTGCTCATTGGTTACTACGGTGAGGCACGTGGCCCCCGCGTAGGCCGACAGCTCGACCACGGTGTCTCATACCACCATGCTCGGCTCATGAGTCTTAGTGGATCGAGGTACCATGGTTAAAGGAGATTTCACTGGTAAGTTTGGTACCTTAGGTTCGAGCATAGGCGTCCAAACATGGTGAACATACGTAAGACAGATCGGGTTGCTTGACGAGCTCGGCTAGCTCGAGCTCACAACATGTTGAAAGATATGAAGCGCATAAGCACTTTGTGTGGCCAACCACTATCGCCAACCGAAGTACGACTCGGGTTCGTCGAACATATCTCATGTGGCGAATGAATCACAGCCACGAATTCAATCCCGTTACCGATTGCCTGGACTATAATCATAGCCCCAAACACAATTAATTACAAAAAAGTTAAAGCGGTAATGGATCAAGATTTCAAATCATACAATCAAGTCTGATATTATCTGTTTAGGGCTGCCAGGGCTGTTGCACGCACTCGTTGCTCCACTCCCCCATCACCCATGACGGATCATACAACGTAAACATGAATTTAAACATATGCATTACATAGTTAAAATCATAAAATCAGTTGAGCATGTTATGAAGCACAACACAAGCATGAGTTTGTACATATTCAATTCCTAATCACACAGCTATCCAAGGAAATCATACACATAGTAAAAGGAGTTGAGAATCATATCTCAACACCCTTATACATTACAATTTACGAACTACTACTCATTCAGACATTTCAACAGACACTTTAGACTACATACATTAACATACATGACATATGTTGATCACATAAGTATTAGGCCAAATCCTTTCACTAGGGAGTTACCCCAATTATAACACGCGAGCACCCACGACGGATAGTCATGGCAAGCAGGAATCCAAGTTCCATGTTCATTCAGTAATTTCCACAAATACTTGGGCTACACATTTTAGTATATATAGTGTATATTGGCCGTGGCGTGATTTAGGGCAAATCCTTTCGTCAAAGGGGGTATCGTGTAACGCCCCGGTTTTTCGAAACCCGAGTACATGACCCAGATTTCAAGAAACCCAGGAGTTAGCTAATGGCAACGACGACCATTCAATTAAATCAAAGTACGATATAGCGGGAATGGAAACATGACATAGATACGACCTCAAAATAGGAGCAATATTCGGGCCTACCCAGCTGGGGGCCGCTTACAAAACCTTAAGTATCATTCCAAAGGAAAATCTGAATACACAAAAATAGAATAAACGACTAAACTATTGGTTTAGCCAGAAGTAGGCTGCTGCCTCTTACTGCAACTCCTCATCATATGGCTCCTCCTCGGCTGCCATCGCCTCCAAATTGGCCACGCCCTCGACGCCTCCTGAACCTGCGTCCTCTGTGCGGTTGAACATTGATGAATGAGTGGCCAACTCAGAGTGATCTCCCCTCAAGATTTCACACCGCCGCACTAAACAAGGAACAACACTAATCATACAGAAAAGCCCAAAAATATAGTAGATGTAGTCTTATTAAATGCATGGAAGTATGAATGCAATCATCGCCCTGGGGATGCTCATCCGTGCAGACAGTGGGCTGTCACCCATGCAATCATCGAACCTGGGAAACGTCACCCAGTCGGAACAATACGTGCCATGTATGCACGATTAGCCAAGTCGTTATTAGTCCATTTACAACCAGCTGATTTAGATGATCTCAAAGGTCACTACGGGGAGCGCATGGCCCAGCGTAGGCCGACGGCTCGGGCATAGTGTCCCATTCCCACCATCCCCGGCCCATGAGATTGCCGTCTTGGGGTGTGTGTAGTACCCACTAACATGTGGCCAATCAGTTTAACATAAAGGGGCCACCACCAATGCTGACTGGGAATGAAATATTGAAATTACCAACCATAGCGACTAAACGTGATGGCATGAACGGTACAAAGACGAGTAAACATCGATATTTAGAAAAATCGTGGAGTTCATCCCAAGTCTGACAGGTGGAGTTCCGCATGGATGGTAAACCCTAGGGTCAATTACCAAAATCAAAACCTCAGTGTCAGGGGCCTACTACAACTAGTCTTGTTACACCCCCAGCACGGACTCTCCTTTGATGGGAATTCCCATGGAGAGATTCTATCAATATGTGTATCATAGCAACATGTTCACAATTAGAAGGAAAATAAGGAATAATAACTTCAATAGCATAAGGTGCATGAAAGAAATGACTGAATAATTCATTTAGGCAGTTAGACAAATTAAGAATTTCAAATGGTAGTAAACATAAGGATTATCTTATTTAGCAGGTAAATCAAGTGAATGCAATTTACATGATTCCTCATTAGTCTAATTAGTCATTTATACTTCAAAAACTGCTACTCCTAATCTAGTTAGGGGTGGAAAGCTTAAGGGGAGGAAATCATCACCAGACAAGTTGTAGGGTGTGCCCAGCTGCGAGTTCCCTTGAGAAGATGGCGAATCTACACCGTATGCGTGATTCCCTGTGTGAATGTATTTCTTATTAGACAATGAGGATAAGGTGAAAAGTTGAAAGGCCCACTACGGGGTTTGTTTGGGTTGTACCCAAGGGCGATTTATCCTGCCAACTCGTGACGCCGCTAGTTTAATATATTGCGTATGCAGAATAGATACTACATACCATGCGTATCTAAAGCCCTTACATATTTACTGTATGCATAACATACATGTTATACCTTATATATGTATATTTAAACCCCAAGACTCACACGTAAACAACCCATACAAGATACTTCTGTCCATGGTGAACGTTACATGTGAGCGTGTTCTGCATGTACTCGGTGCATGCCACCCATAGTAAATTCACCACAAGGCAGGGGTGCATATCTTGTTTAAATATCTCAACCATTATTCATGCATACTATCCGTGCACACCAATAGGCGCATACACCCAATGTGTATGTCAGTGTGCCCGTATATATGTAGAAACGTATACTCGTATACATACAGAGGCATGCACTTTGTGTACATACTTTGCTTCTACACTGCATCCCTACACATGTATAACTATATACATTACATACATATGGATCACAGTACCGACATATACATCCCATGCATAATAACTGTGCTACAGGGTACACAAGCATATGTTGTATTCATGCATTTTGGGGTGTTCCAATGTGGGGCCCGCCACAAATCTCTGTACACGATCTCGCACACATACTCCATCTATTCACATGCATATACATATACAAATATATTAAATAAAATGGGGAAAAACGTACAGCAGTGGGTGGCCACCGATGCACGGCCTGGAACTGCCGTCATTTGATGGACGGTCCAAACCCACGCACTCGGGGTAGCCCACCATTTGTTGGTGGGGCCCATGCTCAACGCTGGACCCACGGTCAGTCCTTCAACGTTGGGTAAAGCCCGCCTCCAGTGCAGCCCATAAGTAGTTTGTGAGGCCCACTTGCAATTTTGGCAAGGCCCAGAGCTACCGCAGCCCGCTAATCCCTCAACGTGGGAACGGCCCTCCTGCTGCACGCTGCTAAGGCTGCCCCTAGCTGCGATTTTTAGCACGAAAAATGGCCAATCCCGGCCGTTGATTCTCGGCCCATACCAGTGTTCAACAGGTGTTATGGGGTTTGACATCTTCACCGTCAAGAGCAGTCCCGCCAACAAACATCAGATCGGCTTGCCCTCACTGATTGGAAGACAGCCATTGTTTGGCTTGCTCCCAAAGCAACCAGAGTTTCGACTTGTCATGACATTTGGTCAGCATCAGGGCCCGTTACTGATTGAAATCCGACCATTGCTTGGTCGGTTTCAGCACAAGAACAGGGCCGACGCTGCTACTTCCTCAGACCATTCCATAACCATTGATTGGCTTGGATCCTGGACTGAGACGGAGCTACGTCGGCCCTGTTCTTGTGCTGAAACTGACCAAGCAATGGTCGGATTTCAATCAGTAACGGGCCCTGATGCTGACCAAATGTCATGACAAGTCGAAACTCTGGTTGCTTTGGACGCAAGCCAAACAATGGCTGTCTTCCAATCAGTGAGGGCAAGCCGATCTGATGTCTGTTGGCGGGACTGCTCTTGACGGTGAAGATGCCAAACCCCATAACGCCTGTTGAACACTGGTATGGGCCGAGAATCAACGGCCGGGATCGGCCATTTTTCGTGCTAAAAATTGCAGCTAGGGGCAGCCTTGGCAGCGTGCAGCAGGAGGGCCGTTCCCACGTTGAGGGATTAGTGGGCCGCGGTAGCTCTGGGCCTTGCCAAAATTGCAAGTGGGCCTCACAAACTACTTATGGGCTGCACTGGAGGCGGGCTTTACCCAACGTTGAAGGACTGACCGTGGGTCCAGCGTTGAGCATGGGCCCCACCAACAAATGGTGGGCTACCCTGAGTGCGTGGGTTTGGACCGTCCATCAAATGACGGCAGTTCCAGGCCGTGCATCGGTGGCCGCCCACTGCTGTACGTTTTTCCCCGTTTTATTTAATATATTTGTATATTTATATGCATGTGAATAGATGGAGTATGTGTACGAGATCGTGTACAGAGATTTGTGGTGGGCCCCACATTGGAACACCCCAAAATGCATGAATACAACATATGCTTGTGTACCCTGTAACACAGTTATTATGCATGGGATGTATATGTCGGTACTGTGATCCATATGTATGTAATGTATATAGTTATACATGTGTAGGGATGCAGTGTAGAAGCAAAGTATGTACACAAAGTGCATGCCTCTGTATGTATACGAGTATACATTTCTACATATATACGGGCACACTGACATACACATTGGGTGTATGCGCCTATTGGTGTGCACGGATAGTATGCATGAATAATGGTTGAGATATTTAAACAAGATATGCACCCCTGCCTTGTGGTGAATTTACTATGGGTGGCATGCACCGAGTACATGCAGAACACGCTCACATGTAACGTTCACCATGGACAGAAGTATCTTGTATGGGCTGTTTACGTGTGAGTCTTGGGGTTTAAATATACATATATAAGGTATAACATGTATGTTATGCATACAGTAAATATGTAAGGGCTTTAGATACGCATGGTATGTAATATCTATTCTGCATACGCAATATATTAAACCAGCGGCGTCACGAGTTGGCAGGATAAATCGCCCTTGGGTACAACCCAAACAAACCCCGTAGTGGGCCTTTCAACTTTCACCTTATCCTCATTGTCTAATAAGAAATACATTCACACAGGGAATCACGCATACGGTGTAGATTCGCCATCTTCTCAAGGGAACTCGTAGCTGGGCACACCCTACAACTTGTCTGGTGATGATTTCCTCCCCTTAAGCTTTCCACCCCTAACTAGATTAGGAGTAGCAGTTTTTGAAGTATAAATGACTAATTAGACTAATGATGAATCATGTAAATTGCATTCACTTGATTTACCTGCTGAATAAGATAATCCTTATGTTTACTACCGTTTGAAATTCTTAATTCGTCTAACTGCCTAAATGAATTATTCAGTCATTTCTTTCATGCACCTTATGCTATTGAAGTTATTATTCCTTATTTTCCTTCTAATTGTGAACATGTTGCTATGATACACATATTGATAGAATCTCTCCATGGGAATTCCCATCAAAGGAGAGTCCGTGCTGGGGGTGTAACAAGACTAGTTGTAGTAGGCCCCTGACACTGAGGTTTTGATTTTGGTAATTGACCCTAGGGTTTACCATCCATGCGGGACTCCACTTGTCAGACTTGGGATGAACTCCACGATTTTTCTAAATATCGATGTTTACTCGTCTTTGTACTGTTCATGCCATCACGTTTAGTCGCTATGGTTGGTAATTTCAATATTTCATTCCCAGTCAGCATTGGTGGTGGCCCCTTTATGTTAAACTGATTGGCCACATGTTAGTGGGTACTACACACACCCCAAGATGGCAATCTCATGGGCCGGAGATGGTGGGAATGGGACACTATGCCCGAGCCGTCGGCCTACGCTGGGCCATGCACTCCCCGTAGTGACCTTTGAGATCATCTAAATCGGCTGGTTGTAAATGGACTAATAACGACTTGGCTAATCGTGCATACATGGCACGTATTGTTCCGACTGGGTGACGTTTCCCAGGTTCGATGATTGCATGGGTGACAGCCCACTGTCCGCACGGATGAGCATCCCCAGGGTGATGATTGCATTCATACATCCATGCATTTAATAAGACTGCATCTACTATATTTTTTGGTTTTTCTGTATGATTAGTGTTGTTCCTTGTTTAGTGCGGCGGTGTGAAATCTTGAGGGGAGATCACACTGAGCTGGCCACTTATTCATCAATGTTCAACCGCACAGAGGACGCAGGTTCAGGAGGCGTCGAGGGCGTGGCCAATTTGGAGGCAGTGGCAGCCGAGGAGGAGCCATATGATGAGGAGTTGCAGCAAGAGGCAGCAGCCTACTTCGGGCTAAACCAATAGTTTAGTCGTTTATTCTATTTTTGTGTATTCAGATTTTCCTTTGGAATGATACTTAAGGTTTTGTAAGCGGCCCCCAGCTGGGTGGGCCCGAATATTGCTCCTATTTTGAGGCCGTATCTATGTCATGTTTCCATTCCCGCTATATCGTACTTTGATTTAATTGAATGACCGTCGTTGCCATTAGCTAACTCCTGGGTTTCTTGAAATCTGGGTCATGTACTGGGGTTTCGAAAAATCGGGGCGTTACATATCGCCAATACAACAATCATATATCCATGACAATTAGTCATGGCGAGCACGAATGAGAATTCTATACTCATTCGGTCATTTTCACAAACACTTAGAATACACTATTTCAACATACATAGTGTATATTAGCAAAAACATGTATTAGGGCGAGTCCTTTCGCCAAACAAGTATTTTATCCATATATCATATATCAATACAGCAAATAATCATGGCAAACACATTTCCAAAATTTATACGTATACGGTACTTTCTATAAATACCTAGAGTATGTAAAATTCCATATTCTTCATCTTTAATCGAAACGGAAAACAGACAGCACTTTGTACATGTGCAATTGTATACAGATCATGAATCTATCATTATCTGACATTGAAAGCATTGAAAACCATAACCTATACACCTAAAGTCCGCACCTTTTGTTGTAGAATCGTAACGGAGTCGATAGAATTGCTAAGTTTCTGTATTCGGCAGTTTGGCAACCTATGGAATGAAATAGGTTAGCTATTTCATAACCTACTACTATTGAAACTCCAAAACAGGTTAGGGTTAGGGTTTCTTACCTAGAAATGACGTCGGAATCGCTGGGAAAGCGATGAGAATAGAGTGGTTACGCACGTATAGCGGCAGGGTAGAGTGGCAGGAAGATTCTCCCACTGCTCCCACACTTTCTCTCTTTTCTCTCTTCTCTCTCTAGGGTTTCTCTCAAATTCATATGGCTGTGAGAGAGAGGGTTCTAAGGTCCTTATATAGCCTAAAATGTCACCGAAATAGACTTATGGGCAATGTATACTTAGGTTATAACCAAAGTGACCCTGTTTCCGCTCAACGGAGCACTTCTGGCGGGCCTCCTTGAGCCAAAGGTCGGACTTAAGCTCACTAACACCGGATCATGGTGGAGTTAAGTTTTCATTTCAGTCGGATTCCCAGATCACGAATGGCGGACCAGTTTCAGTTGAACGGTCAGTGGATCTCGATCGGAGATTCCGAGTACATGGACATGTGTATGAAATTTCCCTTGATCTGAGGGTGTAATTTGGTCTGATTCTGACGGTCTGGTTGCTTAATACTGATCTGCAAGCGAGAGGTGCCAGATTTCTTTATTTTGAATTTAATTTAGAATTCTTTTCACATTTCCCACACTCCCCGCTTCGAGCTCAAGCGAATTGCACTGGGACACTATCTGGAGTTGATTTCCGAGATGGTTGTCAAGCCCAACAAGACGGTCCTAATTCCTTAACTTCGTGTTAATCGGACTTCCGACGTGAGGTCCAGATTTGATACGGAGTTTCGAGATGCTCCCGAGAGCAACCGGGTAATGAGATTGATCCTAGATTTTAGGGTAACCTAGTGTCAATGATTCTACAAGTTTTGGGTCTTGCAGATCGTATTTAAAGTGATTGGTGCTAATTTCACAGGTACTCTAGTTTAACACTGGCTAATTCTCGCCTAATTTCTAAAGGATTTAGTCCTGTTTGATTTCTGTCTGAGGTGGTACCTGGTCCTTTGTAGCAATGTTTAGTTTAAGTATTGTTCTTCATTACCTAAACTTTTGGGTAGTGTCTAATGTGAAAGTACTTAGAAAATTTAAAGAACAAGGTGGTGAAAGGTGAAATTTGTGAAGGAAAAGGGTTAAAAGGCGGTTTCAGACTTTGGGATTGAGTTCTGACAAGTTAATAAGGCGTTAGGAGCGACCCATTGCCTAAGGACGTCTAATTCCAGGTTAGCAAAAATCTGGGATGTTACATGTTGTACTCTCCTATTAGCATGGTCGGGTCTAGGTACTTAGATGATTTTACATGGTATAGAAGAAGCATAACCAATAGTGGGGGCCCAACGATTTGCAGTAGCCCACAAAGTCTAGGTAGGCAATACTACGAGCCCAATAGATGAGAATGAGCCTAACAAAGGGCCTAGAGGGGTTTCACAATGTGGACATTTAACCACCATTGTTCCCTAGAAGGCAACCCAACAAGGAACCTAGCTAAAACAAAGCCCAAGGCCTGGATACAACTATGAAAAGAAAATGGGCAGTAACTCATAACATCTCATATCACATGATGGGCCTCAAGAAATGGCCCAAAGCCTACAAACATCAACATGGGCCCAATGGGGCAAACCATGGCCCAAGTACAATGGCCAACGAATTCATGCATTATGATGGGCCTCGTGGGCAGCCCATATGCCCAAATACATAAGTAAGGATATCTAAGATTTGGCAAAATGGGCCCTACAATTCAGCCCAAGACTAGGCAAGATAGATGGGCAACAAGGGTTCAATTACATATAACATTTCAGCCCACAAAGTCCAGCACAATGTAAAAATAGTCCATTCACAAAACTGGGCTCAAGACTGGATGTCCAATGCTATTTGGGCCTACTGGATGTCTAAAAATCTGGACTGTCATGGTCCTCAACAATCAGCCCAAAAGCTGGCCTCACAAGGCACTAATTAAGTCTAAAAATCTTAGAAAATATAAGCATGGTGTGTGTACACAATTCTCTCAATCTGGTGGGCCTCACATCTTCACAATATTCAGCTACATACAAAATTTTCTTAAGGCCTTGCTGGACATTCAGCCCACCCAACTTCTTGGGCCTGTTGAGGTCCAGCAGATGGTAAAACTGAGTGAACAGTGATTTCATGATGGCCAGCAGTAATCACAGTGGGCCCCGCTAGATGGAAGGTGTGTATACGACACATAAATCAAGTGGGCTTGCTGCTGGACTGCAAGTCCAGTAGCATTCCCAAATGGCCTGGACGGTCTGGGTAGTCCCAATGGGCTGGACGGCTGGCCCTTCAAACACCCAAGGTGGGCCCCACTTGTGGACATCCACCAGGGGTGGTGGACCACGTTTAAGTGGGCCACACAAAAGGGGGAATGTGTGTATAAAACACATTATCAAAGTGGGCTGCATGGGGGGAAAAGAACGGCCAGCCACTAGCTGGACCTCAGCCCAGCTGGAATGTCCAGCAGGCAGGCTGCTAGCCGAGCACAATAACCCCTAAAAATGGGCTGATTTGATGGTCCACAAGCACTTGAGATGGGTCCCAGCAAGGTGGCCCTCAAGATTGGTAAGGAAAAAAAAGCCATAGGATCATACAAATAGGAATTACAGAAATGGATAGCAAGGTTTTTGAAATAAAAATACTGTTAGAAATTATTACTGTCCCTGCATGATACACCCAATGGAGTGGACCCAAAGCTGCCTGAAAATGGAGTAAATGGGTGGTTAACAAGCACCCTTAAATGTACAACAAGGTGGGGTCCACAAAAGTGACCCACCATCCCCAAAGATTAAGCTGATATAGGTAATGATGGACTAGGGCGATGTCATCACCTAGGGAAATGTGTACATGCAATAGGTGGGTCCTACAATCACGATCAACGGTCCAAATATTGCACGGGCTACAACTTTTGATCTACACCTCAGATTGACGCACGAGACGCGACGTTGGAACCGCGGTGATGATGCGGTTGCATTGGCATAGGTTTTGGGCCGAATCTGTTCGGGATTACAGGACGGAACTTAGGGATGATCGTAAACGCTACCTACAGGTCACGGGTCTCCGGAATTTGACCGAAAGGACCGCGGGACCTGTTGGAATAGAACTGATACCAGGTTATGGGTCTGACAGGATAGGACTCCAATTCCAATTGTGCTTTTTGAATCAAAGTAAGGTAGCATCCCAAGAGTTACAAGTGGTTCCTTGGCACCCTAGTTTCCATCTTTAAATTTACAAGTTTTAATTACTTTAATCATAATTACTCTATCAATTACTTCAGAATTAGATTCACATCTTCTTCTAGTTCTAGTTCTAGTTAATTTTTTAAATGTACAAGTTTAGTCCCTGTGGATTCGACCTCGGTCTTACCGAGATTATTACTACATTGCGACCCCACACTTGGGGTAGTGAACACCCCTATAGGACATCGATAACTCATCTTTCAAGTGGTATTAGAGCCTAGTTGCTCTTTTTGGGATTTACTTCCTAGAGCTAGATCTATAGCTATAAGATATCAAATTTTGAGAGTTTATCCATTTCTAGGCCACCTCCATTTAATGGCTCAAATTATTCATATTAGAAAGCTAAGATGAAGATCTTCCTCAAATTTATTGATGAAAGTGTGTGACAAGCCATTTGACACAATGGATCCCTCTAATGATGGAAGTAGTAGCTAAAAATGGAACTATGCCCATGAAGGAAATTACTTATACTTTTTGGACAACTGATTAGAAAAGTTAAAGTAGTGTTAATGCAAAAGCCTTAAATGCAATAGCGTGTGCTCTATTACCAGATGAATTCAAAAGAATCATTTTGTGTGATACCAGTAAACAAGGATATATATTCTTGAAATGACACATGATTGAACTAACATTGTCGAAAAATCTAAGATCCAAATCCTCACAACTAAATCTGAGGAAATACGTATGGAAGAAAGTGAGTAATTCATAGACTTCTAGACGAAACAGAATAATATAGTTAATTTTATGTGGGGCCCTGTCAAGCCTTAGACTCGATAACCGGACTCACAAGGAGCCCGATAGCCGGTTTGATCGCAACAGCCTCCGTAGTACCCCATTCTCGGTTCCTGAGGGAGGTTCCGATCCTGGGATCCCACAAGGAGGATTTCTATAACCGAATAACCATTTCCAATACGAGCATACCCAAGATCACAACAAGTAACATCTCAAAAATAACAAAAAAACACATCGCAAAATCCACTATGAATTTGAACTTTTACAAGTTACATAAGGTCCAAAAGGACATACATAAGATAATAGAAGAAGGAGAAAAAAGTCTGCAACACCGGGGTCCTCAAGCTCAACTCTAATCCAAACTCTGCTGCTACGATGCCTGCCAAGGATCTCCTGCACGCATCAATCGTGCATAAGCTTATAGAAGCTTAAAGGGTGGTGAAGGTGTGTGATAATGGTGCACAGAAGAATAGTAGGAGGTAAGGAAATATAACACGATCAGTGATAACATTACTAGCCTTATCGAGGCTTACCATGAATACAATGCAATGAGTACTGGGCGCCATACCAAGGCGATGCATAAAGGGGCTTATACAACTGATGTGAATGAGATGCAAAGGGATGCCAGTGCTCATATCCAACCCACATATCAAGTATATTTCCAATCATAAGGAAATCACTGGGGTCCAGTACACTGTTGGAAGACTGTCGCTCTCCAGACCCGCACAATCAAACGAGTGTAAGAGACCACACTTCCCACCTGTGGACAACTAATCACCAACAAGGCTCGACGGCAGCGGACCCATTTACGAGCTGGTCAGACTCAGCCTAACAATGCCTTCTCACATCAGGCGAAAGTTTTAGGAATTTCACCCATGGGCATCCTATGCACCCGATATGCTCAAGTAATATTTTCGATGTCCACACATACAGCCATCCACGAATATCCCTGTGGAGGCAAGGTCCTGATGAAGCAAGGGCGGTATTATTATGAAATGCGATGCCAATGCATGAGTCACATACAAAGATCATGCACTAGCTTCAGGCACTCAATGTGCACAAGGGGAGAAACTCCATCCCTCTATGACCACCACACAATGTAATCAATTCACGCAGATGATGCATATGGGTCATAATGATGTAAGTGTGCTACTTGGCGATGATATCATAGAATATACTCTTCCTTCCCAAGGAGGAACAAGGTCTAGATACACGGACATGTACTCTAAGGAGAAGTCCTCTAGTGGGGGCCCAATACTTTGGGGTAGCCCACAAGGTAAGAGAGCCATAAAGGTCAAAGGAAGAAGCGGTCCTAATAGGGGTCCAATGTGGGCCTTCAACTGCCTATAATGGCCCTATGGGCCTACCTTAGGGCCATTAAGGAGGACATCCAACCTCAACTAGGTCCCAAATGTAGCCCGCTAACTACGCGCATGTAAGGCAAGGCCAAAGGCTTAGGCAATTCATGGCCTAGTGGGCCATACACAAGGCCCAACACTTAAGTAACATGGTGGGCCCTCAAGCAAGGTTTGGGCCCAACCATAATGGACATGAGGCCACTCATTGTGGTGGGCCTAATAGGCAGCATATTATTCCAACCACATGGGCAATTCTTATGTTTAAAACAAGTGAGTTGGGCCTCACATCTTGGCCCAAGTATGGGGTTAATTTAATGGGTAACCAAGGGCCCGACTACTTGAGTATTTGGCCCATAAAACCCATCACAATGGTGTATTAAATATAGGCCCAAAGATCAGGGGCCTATCAAGAAAGTTTCAGGACATTGGGCCTAGGAAACCCAACAATTAAGTACGAGTATTGGTCCAATAGAAACCCAATTGGAATGGGCCTTAAGCATGACTAATTATCCCAAAAATATAATTAAAAATGGGGTAAGATATGTGTAATAATATCCCCAAATCTGGTGGGCCATGCTATCCCAAAACATACATTTGTGGGTAGCAACCTTGGGCTTAATGCTGAAATTCCAACCCACCCACTATCTGGGCTTGCTAAAAATTCAATAAAAATTTATTTATACAATTATTTTAAATATCTAGTGGCCCATACAAGTCACAAAGGGTCCCACTATATGAAAGAGTGAATGACACATACAAATCAGGTGGGCCATGTTGCTGGACTAGACGTCCAGCAGCAACCCAATGGGCTAGGCGTCCCATGGTGAGCAGTCCTATGGGCCTGGGTAATTAGCACAAAACTCGTCCAAATGGGTCCCAAATGGATGCTACTGAAGGAGGGAATGATCACGCCCCCTATGGACCCCACTAAGATGAATGGTGGGATACAAAATACATTAAGGTGGGCCCACAAGGTGGTCTGGACGACTAGTCAAGGTTGGACGCCCCAGCCTGGGCGTCCTAGCTTGGTGGGCCACTACAGGCCATACCACGAACTGTACAGGGGCCCGATGGCCCTGAATATTTGCAGTGTGGTCCTTCCATAGGTAGGCCACACCTCCACAAAATTTTGTGATTTTTGGACGATCAAAAGTATTTTAATTTAATTCAGGATTACAATCTCTCCAGAAATTTTGCTGGGTAAAAATGTTGCTATCCATACATTGTTTATTTAATAAGGTGGGCCCCAAGCTTCATCTGGGATGGGAGGGATGAATAGTTAGTATTTTTCCCATAAAATACAGCAAGGTGGGGTCCACAAAAGTGGCCCACCCCTCAGAAAACTAAGTTGAAATTTGTGTTTTCCCTCCATACATTTGGGCTGGACGGTCCAACGAGGTGGACCACCCACCCTTATGGGCCTCCCTTTTTGGGTTCTATTGCATGGGCAATCTGAGGTGTGATCCATCTCACTTCAAGGTGGGGTCCAATCCATCATATTACACCCCACAACATGAAGAAAAATAGTGGAGATTATATACTAAATCCATACTAAACATCAGCTAAAACAACCCATGTAAACAGTCTAGATTTTTGGATAGCAATACATGGCTGGACATATCGGCCTATATAGAAATATATATAGCAATTAAAAGGATGTGTGGCCTTCCTTAGTGGGCCTCGCACATGTCCAGATCAAGAACTTAGGTTAGGACACTTGCATGCATAAAATATTGTGCCCCAAAAATCATAAAATGGAGGGTAAGGGCGTCCCACCCTTGCTGGATTTTTTGGACGTCCCAGGCCCACTAAGTGGGCCACACACACATCATCATCCACACATCAGAGAAAAGAGAAGAAGGAAAGACAATCCGGCCATGGGGGTAGGGTCCCGCCACTAATGGGCTCTCCCAAGAATCAATCTCATCCATACAACTATGTTGATTGAACATGCAACATTAAACTAATGCATACATGATCTATGATTAAAATGGATGGTTGGGATGCCATCCCAACATGATATTTAAGGTCTAAATGACCTTGAAATGGAGTAGATCATGAAATACATCATGATGGGGTTTATGGAGAATGGCCCCATCAAGGATCATGACATGCATGTAGGATGGGCCAAAGGGCCACATCCATGGGATCAAATGGGATCCCCACCATGGATTGGTGGGTCCTATATGATCCATTTATGAAGAGAAAGAAGATTCAAAGGTTAGAAAGGAAATCAGAAATTTATAATCACCCACATGCAATGCAAGCCTTCAAACTCCCACACCATGGAGATCTTTGAGCAAGGAAGAGATTTTGATGGTTGAGCTGTATTTTTAGTGGTGGGATTTGAGGGGTTTTAGGGCTTAGAGGGCTGGAGAAAAGGACAAGAAAGGGACGTTGGAGAGTGGGGTGCTACTAGCAAATGGAGGGAAATGAGAAAGAGGGAAAGATAGAGAGAGAGAGAGAGAGAGAGAGAGAGAGAGAGAGAGAGAGAGAGAGAGAGAGAGAGAGAGATCATCATTGTTTTGTAAGAAAGACAATCATTGCCTAGGAGAGGAGATTACAATGTTGTATGCTTAGGGTAGGCTTGTGTAGTGTGTGTTGAGGTGGGTGGTGTTTTCCATAGAATTTGTGTGGTGTGTGTAGTGTGCATAGGAACTTGTGCCAAAGAGGTGGTCCACATGCATTCCACTAAAGTGAGCCACATGATTAAGGGCCATACAATATAATGTTCATAACTTTTTATCCATATGTCGGATGGACGCACAAGATGCGTCATTAGAACCGCAACGATGATGCGAACAAGATGGCATAGGTCTTGGGTCAATCCGTGTAGGGTCTATGTGACTGGACTTAAGGATGATCACAAACACAATCCGAGGGTCGTGGGTCATCGGGATTTGACTGGTAGGACCGCGGGACTAAGAGAAATGAAATGCATACTTACACATACATGTACACATAGGAACTCGGGTCGGGTCTTATAGGTCCCGAAAGCAATGTTTGTGCAAAAATATTGCAATCACTTCCTGATAGGTTTAATTCGAAAGTTACTGCTATACAAGAATTGAGGGATACCGATACTATGAAGGTTAAGGAGTTAGTTGGATCTCTTCAAACCTACGAGCTGAATTTCAAAGCTCCTAAGAACAAGTCCATTGCTCTCAAATCCTCTAAATATAAATCAAAAGATATAAATGTGAATTTTGATATTGATGAAAATGTAGATGATCTGGCTATGTTGGCTAAGAAATTTTATAGAATTTTCAAGAATAAAAATAGAACATATTTTCAAAAACCATTTGACAAAAGAAAAGGAAACTTAAAATTTTAGAAATCAAAACTAAAGACATCTAATGCTTCAATTGTTTTGAATTTGGGCATCTTCCTTTAAAATGTCCTAAGAAGGATAAATCTAAAAGAAAAGGCATGATTGATACTTGGGATGAATCCTTGGAATCTGAATCTAATTCAGAAACTGATGAATCTGACTAAGAAACTGTGAAAGATTTGAAAACACTTATGAATATAGCCAGAATTACTTCTTCAGATGATTGTGAAACTTCTGATTATGAACCTCCTGGAAGTGATTCTGAAAATGAAGATGATCTTCAAGCTGCATATGTTGCCTATACAGAGAAAGTTGTACGATTGCAGCTAAACTAAAAATTAAAAAAGAAAATTATGCCAAACTTCAATTGGAACTTGAAAAGGCTGTTTTGGAAAACTATCATTATTTTTTTATTATTTTGAGAAAACAAAATTGGATTTTGAAAAAGGCGAGCTTAACAGTCATTGGGGGGGGGGGGGGGTGTTGAATACGACTATGCCAAATAAAAAATTAACTTACCGAAATAATAAATAAATAAAAATACTCAATAACATTAGTATTGAAAAATTGATTCAAACTTAGTTCGTAGGACAACCTTCACCAAAAATAAAGTTTTAGGTAGGACAACCTTATTTCACGAACGTTTGTAAGGATCAAGATCTCAAACCAAGCAAGATCCAAAAGAGCTATCTATTACAAGCATTCACCACATTTACATAAATAAAATTACAATCATTCACAACATATGCAAAAAGTAAACATTCACCACAACACCAAGAATTATAATGGTTCGGTGTGTACACCAACTGTTCTCAAACAACCACACCTACTCCACTCCCAATAATCACAACCCACGTGATATTGGCTTTCACTATAAACACGGTTTTCATAGGGTCACCTTAAAACCTGATACAGTTGTGATTTTAAAGGGCTATCACAAACAAAAACTGCACATTGATATTTTCTGGTTATCTCAAACAAACCAACAATTGAGATTTTCTGGCTATCTCAAAGAAACCAAAATACAAAAGATAGGGATATACTTATCTTCACCTTGAAGACATATCTCTTGATTTAACCTGTAGAACCACTTTTCTTGTAGTAGAATATTCAATGTCCAATAATGTGAATGAGGGTTCTAGGTTCTAAATAGATTTTAAATCGGTTCAAACCAAGGGCTACTTGTTTGAATTCCTCAAGATCTCAAAGAAGAGTATCTACTCTCTTTATAAAATGAGATTCATAAAAGGAGATCAAGGAATTAAAACAAAAGTTATTGAAGAATTAAAAATACCATGCAATAGCTTGACAATAATGGGGACTTCTCTCTCTCTCTCTCTCTCTCTCTCTCTCTCTCTCTCTCGATGAAGGCTTTTCTTAGCTTGAATTGGTAATTTCGGATTGAGAGAAGACCTCTATTTATAAGCTAAAAGGTTGTTGCTTTGACTCGTCTAAGGTTCAACGAATTTTCAAATTTTGAGCGTGATCAGATAAAACGGTTCTTCGACTGGTCGAGGGTGCCAAAATTTGGTTGCTAGACTTCGAGTCGAGCACCCCACGACTAGTCGAGAGCCACTCTTCGACTGGTCGAGGAATCAACATAAAAATCCATTTTTTAGAATTTAAACTTAGATTGATAAAAAATTTTCTTAGACTGGTCAAGCCACAGCTTGGACTAGTCGAACCTAAGCCTAGACTAGTTAAAGTTATGCCTATATAAAGTATAAAAACCCATATATGATTATGTTTTGAAAGGACCTAAGCCTAAGGTCTTTCTAGGGCCTAATATACCTGAAAAGACTGAATATTGAAGTAGCTTGAACTTCTCAGAACTTGTTCTTGAATCTTAAATAGAGCTTGAAGTAGGGGTTTGAACTTCTACTAGTCGTTAGTAGAACTTGATCTTTCTTCATCCATCTTAATTCTCTTTGAAGTTGAACTTTCCGTCTTCTTGATTCTCTTGAAGGTGAACTTTCCATCTTCTTGAACTTTCCTTTTAGATCCACATTAGGTGGACCACATCTTAAGCTATTTTGTCTAAAAAAAATTTGACAAATAAAGGTGTGCTTTATACACTTTAGCACTTACAGATTTAAATCTAAAATTTTAGAAATGCAAAGTCTTAAATATGAAAATGAGAAACTAAAAATTGAAGTTTCCTCCCTTAAGAGTTTAAAGGATACTTGGGAATATACCCAAGGAGACCAGAAACTTGAAAAACTGTTAACTTTCTCCTTGAGGTGGTGACAAATCTGGCTTGGGTTATATTAAAAATAATATCGAAAAATCTAAGAATTCTACTCCAACATTTGTAAAAGGAGAATCCTCAAACTCTAAAGAAGAAAGTTTAAAGGAGTTAAACAAAAATGTAAAATCCTTTTAAGAAACTTCTA
Organism: Magnolia officinalis; assembly: GCA_021015155.1. Lineage (NCBI taxonomy): Eukaryota > Viridiplantae > Streptophyta > Magnoliopsida > Magnoliales > Magnoliaceae > Magnolia > Magnolia officinalis. Next base: position 48,288,693 of record JAJHSJ010000006.1, read on the forward strand.
ATGTAAAAACTTATGTCAACTACCACAAATATCAAAGGAGAAATAATAGAAATCCACCTCCAGCTGATCAAATTGTGGACTTGCTCAAAGAGTTGTTGAAATCTAACTCAGGTAAGAATGGAGTAAATAGAAACATGAGAAATCCTAACTCCCAAACACAACGAAAGGTAAGAGACTCTCCTAAATCTAGAACCATAATGAAATGGGTTCCAAAGGTTAAGTGTCTTGTTATCCATACAACTTTCAAAGCAAATAACCATTCAAGATGGTACCTAAATAGTGGATGTTTTAGACTTATGATAGGTGATAAAGCTGTACTATCAAACATCAACCAAATTGATGGTGGCTCAGTTACATTTGGAGATGGTAACAACTGCACGATCATCGGAAGTGGTAACGTAAAACTTCCCAATCTACCCATCTTTGAAAATGTTTTATATGTTGAAGGCTTAAAACATAATCTTCTGAGCATATTTCAAATCTGTGATAATAATTATAGTGTAAAATTTTTGGATCACGGATGTGAGATAATTAACAATCGAGGTCATGTGATATTAAATGGCCACAGAACCTCTAAAAATTGCTATATTATTGATGACTCTTACTCAACAATTCATTCATGTTACATGGTCTAAATAGACAAGACTGAACTATAACATTAATATCCTGGACAAGTAAATTATAAAGATCTATAGAAATTAAGCAAAAGAGATCACTTACGCTGCCTACTCAAATTTAAAAAGATAGAAAACAAAGTATGCAGTGCCTGTCAGATAGGCAAGCAAATTAGGAGTAGTCACAGGAAAGCAAACTCCTTAGCCACTATAAGACCTCTTGAACTACTCTATATGGATTTATTCGTACTAACTAGAACGGAGAGTAAAGGTGGAAAGAAATATTTTCTAGTTGTAGTTGATGACTACATTAGATATTCATGGGTAACTTTCTTAAGAGAAAAGTTGGATGCTTTTGATGACGTCAAAAAGCTAATTAAACACATCTAAATTGAAAAAGAATTATCTGTAATCAGAATAAGAAGTGACCATGGTACTAAATTTGAAAATTGCAATTTTGAGAAGTATTGTAATGGCCATGAGATATTACATGCATTTTCTGCTCCAAAAACTCCTCAGCAAAATGGAGCTGTTGAAAGGAAAAATAGAGTTTTACAAAAATGGCTAGTGTAATGCTAAATAACATGAAATTACCTAAAAATTTATGGGCTGAAGTTGTAAATACTGTATGTTATATAATTAACCGTGTTTATATAAGAGCAACTACAAATAAAACATCTTATAAACTATGGTTTAATAAAAAACCCTCCGTTATATATTTCTGTACTTTTAGAAGCAAATGCTTTATATTACAAGATCAAAAAAATTTGGAAAAATTTGAAGTAAAAAGTGATAAGGGAATATTTATAGGATATGCTCTAAACAATCGAGCATATCGTGTTTTAAATAAAAGAACTGGGGTAATTCAAGAATCTATAAATGTTATTATTGATGATCAACTGATCACACCCAAACTTGACCAATATGATGGTGATAATGATATTATTGTGATTAATCAATCTGAACCATCATCTAGATCATATTCTATTGAGTTAAGGTTAGTCAAAGGTCATCCGATTGATTAAATACTTGGTAACCCTCATACTGGTGTTTAAACTGGAAGACAACTAGAAAATATATGCAATCATGTTTGGTTCAGTTCCCAGATACAATTGGCTAATGTAAATGAGGCACTAGATGATGAAAGTTGGATCTTAGCTATGCAAGATGAACTAAATCAGTTTGTTAGAAACGATGTATGATATCTAGTTCACAGACCTTCCGACAAATATGTGATTAGAACCAAGTGGATTTTTAAAAATAAATCTAATGAATTGGGTAACATTATAAGAAACAAGGCACGACTAATTGTGCAAAGTTACACTCAAATTGAAGGTATTGATTACGATGAAACCTTTGCACTAGTTACGTGCTGTGAATCTATCAGATTATTTATTTCCATTGCTTTATATAAAAATTTCAAATATATCAAATAGATGTAAAAGGATGAAAAGGCCGAGCTAAATGTCTTTGGGGGGGGGGGGGGGGGTGAATAGGACAATGACAAATTTAAAAATAAAGAGTTAATAAGCAGTTGATAGCACAATAGAATGCAACCTCTAAAATTAAGTATTGAGAGGTTGATACAAACTTGGTTCTAAGGACAAACTAACACAAAAAACCTATGGTTTATGACAGGACAACCTTACTAGAACGTGGGTGAGTATAAAAACCTCAAACTCAAATGGAGATGAAAGAAATAAGAACTAATCTATTACAACATTCACCACACAATGCTTGAAAAATAAAGATTACAACATTCACATCCACAAATACATCCCACAATCTTAAACCCCAAAATGATAAAGAAATAAATCAAACATCCCCTAAATACATGAGAATTATAATGGTTCGTGTGTGTACACTAACTGTCTGAAAACAACCACACAATTACTCCACACCTAATATCCACTCCCTCGAGATATTAGCATTCACTAATTAAATAGGTTTTTCAAGGTTTACCTAAAACCTTCACAATTGTATTTTGAATGGGCTCACACAATCACAACCCCACACTCCGAGATTTTGTGGTTGATCTCAGAAAAAACCAAATGAGATTTTCTGGCTTAACTCATAAACCAAACAAAAAGGAATTAAAGAAAAGGCAACACTTATCTATATGAAGATTCTGAAGTAGCCCGGTAGAACCAACTTGATGACGATGTAGATGTTCAATGTTTAGCCCCACAAGTGTATAGGGTTCTAGGTCTAGATGATTTTTAATTTAAATCAACCTGGGCTAGCTTGATTTGATTTCGATCTCAAGAAAGGGTAAATCAAATGTCCCTTTTCAAAATCAGATTGCAATAGAGATCTAAAATTAAATAACAATAGCTATATAAAGAATCTAAAATATACACAAAATAGCTTAGAATGAACACAAAATTATCTCAGAGTGATTGCTTAAAAATAATTAGAATTGAATAGAAAACTCTAAAATTCGAGTGTTATTTATAGGTGAAAAATCTGTTCACTTGACTGGCCTTAGGTTCGCTTCGATTGGCTTTAGGTCCAACAAATTTTTGAAAATTCTGGCGCGATAAGATTTGGCAAGTGCTCGACTGGCCTTATGGGTCCCACGACTGGTCGAGTGGCCTGCTCAACTGGTCGTGGACTGCACATGATTGGTCGAGTGGGGTCAGAATGCTTGCTATAATTTGAGTTGAGCCCTGCATGACCGGTCGAGCAGTTTCCAGGATTGGTCGAGGACTAATAGAAAAATTTTAAAAAATTGTATCAAATCTTGGACTGGTTGAGAAAATTCTAAGACTAGTTGAGCTAGTGCTAGGGCTAGTCGAACAAACAACCTATTAACCTATAAAATGACCGATACCAAGTATGAAATGAATGTAATATGCCCTAAGGTCAATTTAGGTCATTCATACCTTACTTGTGAGATAGAACGTATGAACCATCAAACTATCGATCACATTAACAGCTTTAATTCTTACGATAATTGAAGCTTGAACTCAACGTATCGAACTTAGTCTTCAATTAGGAAATGAGTTCTTGGATGTTTCCGGTTATAGAACTTAAACCGCAATATTGCGATTGGATTCTTGAAAGTTGAGTCTTCAGCCAACACTTGAAACTCATACACTTTCTTTACCTTGAAGATCTCGACAAGTTCGTCGTAGATATTAACAAGATTGATTTAGCACGATCGTTGAAGTTTCAAAGCAAATCAGAGCACAAGCTTGATACATAAAACACATAAGCATGACACAAAGTCGAATTGGTTTGGCACACCAAAATTAGACTAAACTTAGGGTTTCTAACATAGCAATTTCAAAGGAGAATCCTCAAACTCTAAAGAAGAAACTTTAAAGGAGTTAAACAAAAATGTAAAATCCCTTCAAGAAACTTCTAATGTAAAAACTTATGTCAACTACTACAAATATCAAAGGAGAAATAATAGAAATCCTCCTCCAGCTGATAAAATTGTGGACTTGCTCAAAAAGTTGTTGAAATCTAACTCAGGTAAGAATGGAGTAAATTGAAACATGAGAAATTCTAACTCCCAAACACAGCGAAAGGTAAGAGACCCTCCTAAATCTAGAATCGTAATGAAATGGGTTCCAAAGGTTAAGTGTCGTGTTATCCATACAACTTTCAAAGCAAATAGCCATTCAAGATGGTACCTAGATAGTGGATGTTCTAGACATATGATAGGTGAAAAAGCTATACTATCAAACATCAACCAAATTGATGGACGCTTAGTTACATTTGGAGATGGTAACAACTGCACGATCATCGGAAGTGGTAACGTAAAACTTCCCAATCTACCCACCTTTGAAAATGTTTTATATGTTGAAGGCTTAAAACATAATCTTCTGAGCATATCTTAAATCTGTGATAATAATCATGGTGTAAAATTTTTGGATCACGGATGTGAGATAATTAACAATCGAGGTCATGTGATATTAAACGGCCACAAAACCTCTAAAAATTTCTATATCATTGATGACTCTTGCTCAACAGTTCATTCATGTTACATGGTCCAAATAGACAAGACTGAACTATGACATTAATATCCTGGACATGTAAACTATAAAGATCTATATAAATTGAGCAAAAGAGATCACTTACGTGGCCTATCTAAATTTAAAAATATATAAAACAAAGTATGCGATGCCTGTCAGATAGGCAAGCAAATTAGGAGTAGTCACAAGAAAGTGAACTCCATAGCCACTATAAGACCTCTTGAACTACTCCATATGGATTTAGTCGGATTAACTGGAATGGAGAGTAAAGGTGGAAAGAATATTTCCTAGTTGTAGTTGATGACTACATTAGATATTCATGGGTAACTTTCTTAAGAGAAAAGTTGGATGCTTTTGATGAAGTCAAAAAGCTAATTAAACACATATACACTGAAAAAGAATTATCAGTGATAAGAATAAGAAGTGACCATGGTACTGAATTTGAAAATAGCAATTTTAAGAAGTACTGTAATGGCCATGAGATATTACATGAATTTTCTACTCCAAAAACTCCTCAGCAAAATGGAGTTGCTGAAAGGAAAAATAGAGTTATATAAGAAATGGCTAGTGTAATGCTAAATAGCAGGAAATTACCTAAAAATTTATGGGCTGAAGCTGTAAATACTGCATGTTATATATTTAACCGTGTTTATATAAGAGCAACTATAAATTAAACATCTTATGAACTATGGTTTAATAAGAACCCTCTGTTAAATATTTCTGTACTTTTGGAAGCAAATGCTTTATATTACAAGACCGGGAAAATTTGGGAAAATTTGAAGCTAAAATTGATGAGGGAATATTTATAGGATATGCTCTAAACAACCGAGCATATCGTGTTCTAAACAAAAGAACTGGGGTGATTCAAGAATCTATAAATGTTATTATTGATGATCAACCGATCACACCCAAACTTGACCAATATGATGGTGATAATGATATTATTGTGAATAATCAATCGGATCCATCATCTAGATCAGAGTCTATTATGTTAAGTTTAGTCAATGGTTATCCGATTGATCAAATACTTGGTAACCCTTATACTGGTGTTTAAATTGGAAGACAATAAGAAAATATATGCAATCATGTTTGCTTCAGTTCCCAGATATAACTGGCTAATGTAAATGAGGCACTAGATGATGAAAGCTGGAACTTAGCTATGCAAGAAGAACTAAATTAGTTTGTTAGAAACGATGTATGATATCTAGTTCCCAGACCTTCTGACAAACATGTGATTGGAACCAAGTGGATTTTCAAAAACAAATTTGATGAACTGGGTAACATTATTAGAAATAAGGCACGACTGGTTATGCAAGGTTCAACTTGAATTGAAGGTATTGATTACGATGAAACCTTTGCACTAGTTACGTGCCTTGAACCTATCAGATTATTTATTTCCATTGCTTTCTATAAAAATTTCAAAATATATCAAATAGATGTCAAAAGTGCTTTCTTAAACGATGATTTAAACGAGGAAGTTTATGTTGAACAAGCAAAGGGTTTTAAATACCCCAAACTTCCTAATAATGTATATCGTCTTTAAAAAAAGCACTATATGGTTTAAAAAAAATTCCAAGGGCATGGTATGAAAAATTGACTAAATTTGTTCTTAGTTAAAACTTTCTAATAGGTAGTGTTGATGCAAAAATCTGGTTAAACCTTCTTGAACCTTCGAATACCTACACACGGAGAAGACAAAGGACACCCTAGCTGCAGCAGGGGACCCTCCGATACCTAAGTCAGGTAGGGAATCTGGTTCTAGTAAGAGTAGGGTTTTTTAAGCGTAGAATTGTATGTACATTTCACCATTGGAGGCGTTCTTATTTATAGTTGAATGGCGGTGGTGGCGTAGATGGCGATCCCCTATTTAGTAGGAGCATGCTGTAGAGGGAATCGCATCCCGAGCATATCACAAAGATCTTCCGAGATCTTAAGCTGAGATCTCGGACAAACCCGTGTTGCAGTTGTCCCCTGAAAAGGAGAGCTAGCGATGTCCTAGAAAGGGGGGGGGGGAGGGTGAATATGAAAATGCCAAATAATCAAAATAAACGTGGAATATGTAAAGAATACAAAAATCTCAATTGCTTGAGTATTGAAATCTTGATTCTAAATGATTCGTAGGACAACCTTCACCTAAAATATTAGGCAGGACAACCTTATTTCACGAATGTATTTAAAATCAATATTTCAAACAAGCAAAAGAAGATACAATGATTACATCATTCACCACAAGAATGAAATAAATAACTTCTACCAACAAAAGATTAAAGCATTCTCCATAAGGCACAAGGAGTTATAGTGGTTTGGTGCTTAAAACAGCCACACCTAATCCACTCCCAAAATTACTACCCTTGTAATTTTGGCTTTCACTATAATAAGGTTTTCATAGGTTCACCTTGATAACCTAATATAGTTCCTTGTGATTTTCACGGGCTATCACAATAAAAATTCCATTTATGATTTTGACGGGCTATCACAAATAAAAACACATTTTGTGTTTTGACAGGTTATCACAAATAAAAACCCACTGAGATTTTCATAGGCTATCTTAGACAAACCTAAAATGAAATAAAATAGTAAAATACTTATCTTCAAATGGAGATTCAAAAACGTAGTAGAAGCTTATAATAGATGAACTTCTTTCTTGAATGTACGTGACGCAGTGTTCGATCAGACAGAAAAAGTATAGGGTTCTATAGATTTTATAAATGAAAAACCCAAATTTTACTTGATTCGATTATCTTTAGATTTCAAAGTAGAGTATAGATTAGTCTTTATGAATAAGAATGAAATGATCTCGAGAAAAGAGAATTGAATAAACTATAAATTAAATTATAAATACCACACAGATAGCTTGCTGAAGACTTGGGCTTCTCTCTCTCTCTCTTACAGTAGGATTAGAATGATTTTTTGTTCTACTTTAGAATGAGAGACAACCTCTATTTATAGCCAAAAAAATTAGAAATTTGACTAGCATTAGACTAGCTTCGCCTGGCCAGATTCCACCGAATTCGTTCCAACGGTTATTAGATCGCGCAGGATAAAATTTATCCAAAATTCGGCGGGCTAAATTTTTGTAAAAATCAAAAGTTTACATTGCTGGAATTTGACCTGAACTCACTCGGGCTAGATAAATTTCAAGCTTACGCTAGCCAAACCAAAACTTAGGCTGGCCGAATTTTCAACAGAATTTGTTATTTTGTTCGGGTTGAAATTGCAGTTTGCACCGCACTGGTAGAAGTATGGAACTGTTCTATTAGTCTTAGAGGGGGGTGAATAGGACTTTTCAAATATTTCCTCTTATTTAAAAACTTCATTGCTTAACTCAAACAATTATTCAATTTAAAGCAAGTAAGGCAATATAACTCTAATGACTTCCTAGCCAGTTATAAGATCCAATCACAAAGGCTATTAGAGATATGTAGATATAATAACTAGCCTAGTATTGTGTGCTTGTGTGTGAAATGTGATTCATGTTGATGAATCGCATTCATTCAATCATGTATACTAAATTGAACATTCAAGCATATATAAGCATGATTAAACAGATGTGCAAATGACAATTCCAAACACAAGCATTTATAGTAGTTCGTCCACGTGCCTACTCCACTCCCGACATCCACACTCAATCCCAGAGTGCACTAGATTTCACTATCAAAGGTTTTAAACAGGTTACAGTCCTACACTAAGGGCACAAATTTATGCTCTCCGCAAGAGCAAAGGTCTTACACCCAGAACCCACCATTTAGGCCCACCAGCCAAGGTCCCATACAAGGCACCTAACATTTAGGCCCACCGGTCAAGGTCCCACACAAGGCACCAGACGTTTAGGCCCACCGGTTAAGGTCCCACATAAGACACCTACTTTTAGGCTCACCAGCCAAGTTCCCACACAAGGCACATACTTTTAGGCCCACCGGCCAAGGTCCCACACAAGGAACCTAAACGAGTTTGTTGATAGCAAACTCTTAGCCTCAATCCTACAAGAAGAAAGAGACTAAACGTTTGAACTCTTATAATGACACTTACTTGACGGATGAGTTCTCATTTGTAGCTTCTTCTCGGGTGGCTAGATCTTTGCGCTCTCGAGCTTGAATTAGCTTCTCGATGCTCCCCTGATCGCGTAGCTTGGATTTACCTGTTGACTCAGCTTCACGATAAAAAACCTTGCATAAGATGTACCTAGAAGGTGACTAAGGTTATGGGAGTTGGTTAAATCTCCTATATAGGATAATGAATTGATTTCCTAAGGGATTCAACCTATGGACGCTCTAGAGTATGAAAGAACCAAGGATTTTTCTATTGGTTTCGTCTTTGAACTCTAGAGAAGGCACGAGTTCATGTTTTTCATTAAATAGGAGCTTTGAATGCTCATAAGAGTGAAGGATCACAATGAAGAGGACATGAACTCGTATGGATAGAGTCTAAATGGGCTAGGATAAGCTTGGGGTACCCTAAAGACTCTATGGTGCCTATTTCCACTATTTTTGTAAGTTCTTACAAGCCATTTTTATAGGCACAAGCTTCCTACGGATAGAAAATTGATATCAAACGACTAGTTCTCGGTGTTATCGAAGTGACCTTCGTTACCACCGAACTTGCTTCGGTAGTACCGAATTATCTATCGATAGTACCGAATTAGATTCCCTAAGTTGCTGACTGAAAATAGTCTCTTTCGGTGGCACCGAACTTTGTTCGTTGGTGGCAGTCGGTGTCACCGAAATACCTAGTCGGTGATACCGAATTAACGTTGTAAGCTTGCTGGACTATTTGGAGCACCTTCGGTAACATTGAAGGTATCTTTAGTGGTACCGAAGGTGTTATTTGGTGGCACCTTCGTCTTACCGACAGTGGACAAATTTTCCTGTTTTTGTCTAATAGTTCAACCACTTAGGACTTGCATAAGCCAAGATTATGAGATATTCAATATGGACTTGGGTTTGGCTTAGAATAAATGACCTAGGAGGGTTTTCCTATTTGGGTTGGGATCATCTATTTACAAGGTTTTAAGATCGTAGAAGCAGTTCTTTGTCTTCAATGTAGCTTTTCCTGCTTTAGCTCCAGTTGCATCGTTGATCTTCATTTGCCAAGATCTCATCCAACTAAAAGACACAACTAGTCATGTGATTGACAAACATGAGTGCAAATAAGTGCACTAACAATCTCCCCCTTTCTCAATTGCATGACAAAAACAACCTAACCTACAACCATGTCATGGTCCGTACCAATGACATACTAAAACAATAAAGATTACATATCAAAAATAAAATTTACAACTCCAGATTTGACATGTAATACAAAATCATGCTGCTCCTCCTTAGTGTTTACCTATAAATAAGAGAAACAAACAATTTCTACAAGAAGTAACATTATTTTGGTGGGTAGGTTTCTTCTCCCCCTTTTTGTCAGTTATTGGCAAAGAGTTAATGAAGAAATATTCCAATAATATTTAGAGAATGGATAAAACAGGGGGTAAGAGAATAAATCTTATGATGAAAGCATTAAGAGTATCATCTGGGCAAAGAATATATCATCATAAGCAGGCAACTCATATGTTAGATAGAGAAGATGCAATATAGAGAGTATCTACCATGAGCAAAAAAGATAATACCAAAACTTTATCAAAATTACTACCCCAAGATTGGGTAGATTAAGCCATTATCCAAAAATCCAAAAAAAAAGAGAGAGAGCCCTTAAGGGCATAAATATCCAAAAACAAATGTATTATGATTCAACAATAACATAATAACGATTATCGGGATGATCCACCCTCATACGGAGGGATATAAGAATGGCGAGTCAGAAGCAATTCAGTGATGTGCTCCCCTGTATGTTGAAGAGCATCAAGACGTAGTTCAATCCTGGAGAGTCGATTTTCGCACTACCGAAGGTGAGCTTCTATATTTGACTGCCCTTCAAGAAGTTGATGAACTGGATCGTTCTGGCGAAGGAGGCGCCTAGTGTTGACAGGTAATGGACTTGGTCCAGGTACAGGGGTGCGACAAGAGTCCTAGCTAGCGACCATGAGAGTGTCTTGAACGGTCTTTGCCGCTACTCCGTTCTTGCTAAGTTTTGATGATTTTGAGTAAATTTTTCCTGGTAAGATATACTATCGGATATATTGTATCTTGAGTAGGGGGCAGTGCAAGAAACTTAGAGAATTTTCAGATGGTACTGGGAAAGGGAAGACTTGTGTGGTGAATACCTTTGACAACTTGAATTAACTGTCTCATGATTAGAGTGGGTAAATATATTTTGGTTCTCCGATAGATATCACATAGGGTATTCAAAACAACTGGTGAGAGTATATCTCCAGAAACTTTACAGGGATATGCATTGGTACTCAATATTTCGTGAAGCACTTTTGTGGTAGAGTCCAGATACACTGAAGATAAGTAGTTATTTCTGTTTTTGGATATCATTGACTCATCACACAGTGTTCCTGTCACTTCTTTCCAGACACTTGGATCATTTAAGCAACAACCAGTTGGTGAGATATGTGTGACTAGAAGATCCATAATTTGTCCAAGCATCAAAGGAGTGATCTCCTTAGTTTGATTTATGTAATTGATACTGATCGACAGAATATTATCTTGAGTATTATGACAAAAATTTAAGAAATTGATAAATAAGGTCATATTGTATTTCTCCTCCTAGATAAAGGACGTTGTCCCACCCCATTGATCTTAGGTAGATATCTATCACGTATGACTATATGAGACTAGGTCTGATAAATCGATCAAAGGTAAATTCTCTTGCCTTGGTATTAAAATGCGGATAAGGAGTATAGGGTCTGATTTTTCTAAATAAGGTTTCTCCTTTTGCATCTTCCTTTCCTTTGTTCTTGACCATGTTATGCTGGAATCATATTTCAGAAGTATTAAGCATCCATAAAGATATTCAATCAGCCCTCTAATATGAGCTTTCAGATAATAGTAAGTGTACATGGAATATTTCAGCAAAAATTTAAACCATTCATATTCAACTTTAACAGTTGACAAATATAGAGATTTTCAAAATACTGTTATGAAGATAAGAGTCTAGAAGGTCATATAACAGATATAGTTAAATCATTTGACCTGAAGAGTACCATCTCTAGATCTTCAATTTATATCAGCAAACGGAATGGTTTAAACCTTGGATTCACATAATGAAAAGCCTTTGAAATAGTTATAAAAAATATCTGAAAGTATCTGGGAATCCTCAACACAACAAAATACAAAGAGAATATCAATTTTGTTACTTCTAGGGAAGGCCACTATTTGCATCATCTTGCGGACATGACAGTTGTGTTACAATTTCTTGCACCGACTGTTGGAGTGAGTAGAGCTTTCCTTCCACTGACTTCATCATCTTACCAAGTTTCGATTGATCCTCCAGAAGTTGCATGAGAGCATCATTCTGAGTGGTTGTAGGAGCAGAGGTTGGAAAATGATCATCTGGTGTTTTTGTTTCATCCCCATTGTCCTAAAACTCTTCTTCTTCTGACATTGGATTACCAGATTTACTTGCAGAGGAGAGATTCATTTTTCTAATGTTATGCACACTAATTTTTGGGGCAAACAAGAATATGCCATCAAGCTCATTGAACCCTCATTAATGAGCCAACTTGCACAACAAATGCCCGAAAGGTATTGTTATGAAATTCGACTCAATTGTTGAAATTATCTGATCATATATCAAGGTGGGCAGACATATGGGTTCTCCTTTTCCAATGTGGTAAAGGATTTCCACCATAAATGGTGTGAGCTCGGTATGATTACCGAATCTGGGTTATACATTAGAGATACAAATTAGTTGAAGTTTCCAGTAATCATGGGACATACTTGTAGCCCATAAAGCATTCCCAATGCGCCAGGGTACGCTCTCCCCATTACACAAGAATTTTGTCCAAACACCCGTTTAACTTCAGCGGGTAGTTGTAATTCATTGGTTTCATGCCCCAGACTCGGTGACCAGACTTACAAGGAACCCGATAGCTAGTTCCTGCTGCAATAGCCTCCGTAGTACCCCATTCTCGGTTCATGGCTCAGGTTCCGATCCTGGGATCTCACAAGGAGGATTTCCATAGCACAAATCTAATCCAATAGAGCATACCCAAGATCATAGTAAGTAAATATCAGAAAATAAACAAGAAACATACTGCAAAATCCACTAAGAATTTAAACTTTACAGGTACAAGGCTCAAAAGGAAATACACAATATAGAAAGAAAGGAAGGAAAGGTCTGCAACTAGGGTCCTCAGCTTGCGCTCCAATCCACAGCTCCTTCGCTACGACTTCGACCTAGGATCTCCTGCACGCATCAATCGTGCATAAGCTTATAGAAAGCTTAGAGGGCGGTGTAAGGTGTGTGACAATGGTGCTCAGAAGAAATAGGAGGATGCAGAGGGAACCATGAATAATACCAATGCCACTAGCCGTACCGAGGCTAAGCTATGAATGCAGTAAGCCGTACCATGGCTATGTAATGCAATACATGAGTACTGGATGCCATACCAAGGCGATGCAACAGGAGGCTTATACAGCTGATGCAAATGCAATGTGAAGTAATGCCAGTCCTCATATCCAATCCACATATCAAGTACAGTTCCATCATAAGGAATCCACCGGGGTCAAGTACACTGTAGGATGACTGCCGCTTTGCAAGACCCGCATAGTCAAACGAGCGTAGGAGACCTCACTACCTGCCTATGGATAGTCAATCACCAGTGAGGCTCGACGGTAGCGGACCTATTCATGAGCTGGTTAGACTCAGCCTAGCTATTGCCCTCTTACTCAGGCGGGTAAGGCCAAACCCCATCCCAACCGACCTCACAACAGTGGGAGTCACGGCCTAAAGGCATAAGGCACTAGGGCGCTCATGATTTCTACTCGGTCTAGGCATTGAGGCATCTCCTCGGTACCGTGGAAGTTTAGGGGCTTTCACCCAGGGACATCCTATGCGCTCCCAGATGCTCACGAATCATTTCTGGTGTCCACACACGGCCATCCACGATATATCTGTGGAGGTTATGACCCTGATGAAGCAAGGGCGAATATCCACATGCTATGTAATGTCAGATGCATGAATTACACAATCATCTATGCATCAATCCCAAGCATCCATCGTGCTCAAGAGGGTGAAATCCATCCTTCAGGGGAATACTAAAATGTCCTACACAATGGCACAACCATGGCCAATCATACCTCAACCAAGCATGCATATGATGCGTATGAGAGTGGGCCATGAAGATGAATAGGGGTGCTAATGAGAAGAAGATGAACTCTCTACCTAACCATGAAGGGTCTAGGTACTTAACCACTTCCTCATAAGGAATATATAACTTCTAGTGGGGGCCCATTTACCTATGGTAGCCCATGAGACTAAGCATACAAGCTACGGGCCTAAATAATATGGAGATGGGCCTAGTAAGAGACTAAGGTGGGCATTCAACCACACGTAGATACAATGGGCTTAGAGGGGTCCAAATGTCGACATTCAACAACCATTGCCCCAAGGCATCCAACCACAAACTATAAGCTATAAGTCCTAAGGCCCACATCCAATCCATGTACATAACAACATGGGCCAAAGGAAGGGAATTAAGGCCCAAAGCCCAAGTTCCAATGGCCATCAAATCCATGCATTTAGTTGGATTGAATGGGCAGCCCATGAGAACAAAAACATGTCCCAAAAATAAGACTAAGTTAGGTGAAATGGGCCCTATTACATCAACCCAATAACTAGCAATTTAAGTGGGTATTCAAGGGCCTAAATTCACCTTTTTCCTCAGCCCATAAGTCCAGCAAATGGTGGAAGGTCAGCCCAACATATGGTTGGCCAAGGTTGGACATTCCAGCCCAATCTGGGCCCACTAGAAAGTCTCAAAATCTGGTATAAGTTTGGGTCCCACAAGGGTCATCAATGGGTGGCCCAATCATGCATCAATTGAGCCCAAAAATTATTCTAAGAAATAGGTGAGCAATAAGTACCCAAATCCCTCAATGTGGTGGGCCCCCAATTCTAATAAAAATTCAGCCATACATTGTATACTTAATGCCCAATGGCTGAACTTTCAGTCCACTTAATATTTTGGGCCTGCTGAAGCCCAAAAACTAGTCAAAATAGGTGGGAATCAATCCCATATGGGCTGGTAATGATCAAAATGGGCCCCACCAGATGGAGGAATGGCATTTACCACTCAATACCAAGTAGACCTGTTGCTGGAATGCAGGCCTAGCAGCAGCCCAAGCGTGGGTGTCCCAAAGGTGGGATGGCCCAAGGCCATGGACGGCCTAGCCACATACATCAAAGGTGGGGTCCACACGTCCAAGGTGGGCCCCACATGAGACGTTCACTCAGGGTGGACCCTGAAATGGCGGTAAGGACCGCACTAGTTGAAGAAGGAATATGCCAATATGTCCTAGAGGGGGGTGAATAGGACTTTTTAAAGTTTTTATGATTTATTTAAAAATCCTACTTCACTAATACTGTGATCATGCAATTATCAGGATTACTCAAATGTAACTCTACTAGCTTCCAAGCCCGGTAGAGGATCCAATCACAAACTATTTTAGAAGTAAACAGTATATAAGCTAGCTTATGATGGATATGACTGTGTAGGTGTGTGTGGTGTGATCAAATGTTTAGTTATGGAAGTATTAAAGAAAATCACACAATCATAAGAATAACAATCTCAAACACAATCATTTTTATAATGGTTCGACGATAAGTCTACTCCACTCCTGGTAACCGCACTCAACCCTTGAGTGTACCGAATTTCACCAAGGAGGTTTCACAACGGTTCACCTCAAACCTAATGTTTTAAATCAGGTTCACCTTTAACCTTTACAACCTACACTGAGGCTGACTGTTTATGCTCTCACGAGCAAGGGTCAACACAACGCACCCACTTTTAGGCACACTGGCCAAAGATCTTCCATAAGACCCTACTGGAGGTTTCTACACGGTTGACCTCAAACCCGAGGTTTCACCTGATTCACCTCAAACCCAAGGTTTTACATGGTTCACCTCAAACCTAGAGTTTTACTAGTTCACTCCTAACCAGATGTTTATGCTCTCCATAGAGCAAGGGTCCACACAACGCACCCACCACGTACACTCCCGACGGAGGCCTTCTTGAGGACTTCAAAGGGTGAGAACCACTTAAGACCCAATCCTAGAAAGGAATGATCACAAGTGTCCTCTTGGACTCTAGATACTTACAAATAAGCCGATGAGTCCCGTTTAGCACAATGCCGAAGATCTCCTCCTCCTTGTTGACGAAGAGTCTTCTGTTCCCTTGATCCGCAACACAAAATGATATACCAGAACTTGGCTTCGGGTTGGGTCCAGGTTATGATGGAATCCTACTCTCTAAAGGTTTTCCTATAAGGAAGATAGAGTAGTTCCAATCATCTAGGCATTTAAGGCATCCCATCTTAATGATTTGCCATTAAGATGGTAGCTAGAAGATCCTTGAATGCAGAAGTTCATTCCCCAATCCACTCTATAGAATATCAATGGTAAGGGTGGATTGGAGGATGAACTTCCCTGAGAGAAAGGGCTTTGGGTATAAGATATAAGTTGAAACACACAAAAGCTCTCTCTACTTTCTCTCACAGCAACAAAAGACAAGTCCTCTATATATAGGCAAAAAGTTCCAATGGATATCAAATGGTCACATTTATGACAGAGTTCGATATCATCAAGCAGGTTCGATATCATCGAGCGTATACTCTCGATAGCATCGATGGTCTGCTCGATAGCTCGGACTCAATGTCATACGCTTTCGAAACTTTTTGCTAATTGGTCGATGAATCGAAACTATTGTCGATGTCATCGGATTTTGAACTCCGATTCCATTGATGACAGGTTCGATCCATCGACACTTGAAAAATGAGAGAGACTTGACTTTGAAATATTTCAGGATTTCATGAATGATCGGGGAACCATCGAGATCAACAGAATTTGAATGTCGATGATATCGAGATCAGAGTCGAGGCATCGATAAATCTAGCGGATTTGTCTTTAAGCTTGCTGGACAGTTTATGACCTTATTTGATGCAATCGACCTGGTGCCGATATCATCGATATTTGAATATCGATTCTATCGAAGGGCCCCCGATCATAGTTAAAAACAACCTGAAATATATGATGTAAGATATGCGCGCCCTCGATCGATATCATCGATGGACTTCCGATGTTATTGATATTTGATTTCAGATCGTATCGGAAGAGCATCGATATATCGAAGAAATTTGAGATTTTCATTAAAAAACAGGGGCGCCGAAAATCTGCCTGTTGATGATATCAAGTCAACTTCGATAGACTCGAGATTTGAATATCGATGATATCGACAGGGGAATCGATATATTGATAAATCAGTCCAGATGAGTATTTAGTTGCTCGACATTTTTAGTTCTTATATCGATGATATCGATAGGTGAATCGATACATCAATAAATCCGTTCAGAAAAAATATTTAGTTGCTGGACCCTTTTGGTCCTCTCATCGATAATATCGTTAAGGTATCAAGGACATCGACAGAGCAGGTCGATCATATCGAGGGTGTTTCGATAAAATCGACATGGCGAGAAAAACTTAGAGATTTTCCTATTTTGAAAAAAGTTTTCTCACCTTAAAACCCTATGATTTCTAACTTGTTTTTAAGGGTTTTCTTCACCTGGTGTTTTGGATCATGGGATGTGAGACTTTAGTTTTACCTGTGACGAGCTTGGACACATCCGGTTGAGGCAGACGCTTGAATTGATCTTCCTATCATGCTCTGTAGACACTCTGACTCAACATTCATGTAACTTGACAAACCAGGGCACTTTCATAACCAACCTCTACATGGGCCACCCAAATGGGGAAGGACTGTGTAGATGAAAAACATACATCATGGTGGGCCTGGCCAAGGATGGCCAGCCCATGGTGGACGTCCACTAGCTGGACGTCCATCATGGAGGACTGGTCCAGCTAGTTGGCCCCACAAAAATGGCCCCAAGGGCCTCTAGAAACATCATAGGGTGGGATCCACAGACATGCATAAAATCTCCAATGGGCTGGGCGCAATAAGTTCCACAATTACAAAGAAGACAGCAAGGTAGAAACAAAAATTCTGTAACATATATGTTGCTGTGCTGATTTTGGGCACTCCAAAGGAGTGGATCCAGGGCCTCTAAAATTCTTGAAATTTAGGACCTAGGTCCCTCATCATGTATACAACAAGGTGGGACCCAGAAAGGTGTCCCACCATTAGAGAAAATATTTTTAAATTATAGTTTTATGGGACAATGTTACTGGACTGCAAAATAAAAATTTCTGGTAGTCCACCATGTTGGCCCACCCTTTTGGAGGCTCAAATAGAGTCAGTTGGGGTTGAAATTTGGTATGCTTATAGGTGGGATATCAACTTCAAGAATCATATATTACATGGTACCAATCTCTCTACCAAATGACCAAAAATCAGGCCCCAAGATGGCCCAAAAATCTATCTATACAGTTCTGGACAGCAACATATGTCTGATAAAAATAAATTGTAAACACTATTTAAATGGGGATTTGACCCCAAAAAATCATGGTGTGGTCCACCCAAGTGGGACCCACAAACATCTAAGTCATCCCACCATCCAAAACATCCTTGCATGCATTCCTTTTGGTGCATTTAGGGGCCACACGTCCAAGGGATGGACTGTCCAAAAAACCTCCTCCCACTTGGGTCGGTTTAGATCTTGTTGGTCCACAAGATGGGCCACACACTCATGAATAGAGACTTATTAGTAAGAAGAGAAGAAGATCATCTACAAGGGAAGGGTCTCAGCCTCATTGAGGCACTTCCCCTCATCACACAAGCAATACTATCCATTATTACATGATACATACAAAATCTACATGATCAAAGGCTATTAACTTGGGATCTATGGTGGAGATCTAATCTCCACCAAGGATCAAGGGTCTAGATGACCTAAGGATCCCTGATCTAAGGAAAGAAAGAGCATGAAGGGATCCATGGAGAATGGTCCCTTGCATGCACATGCATGCAATGTAGGATAGGCTACAAGCCATATCCATGGAGTCTTGGGGCCACAATCATCACTTGATGGGTCCCACAAGCTCCGACATAAGAAGACAGATGAAGAATAAGAAAGAACTAAAGAAATCTGAAATTTGCATGAACACCCACCTAAGGATCAAGCTTTCAATCTACACCACCATGATCTACAAGCTCCAATGAAGGTGTTTCTATGTGTGAGATGAGCTAGAAAGGGTAGGATTGGAGGGGATTAGAGGGAGAAGGGGCTGGAGAAAATGGAGAGGGTGGGATGGTTTAGGGTTGCTAGCAAGAGAAGCGAAGAGAGAGAAATGAGAGGGAAGAGAGAGAGAGAGAGAGAGAGAGAGAGAGAGAGAGAGAGAGAGAGAGAGAGAGAGAGAGAGAGAGAGAGAGAGAGAGAGAGAGAGATATTAAGTGGAGTAATGATTATTTCTCTAAAAGAGGCATGCATAGAGAAGAGAAGCAATGATGGGGCTATGGTGATATAAAAAATGTTGCTAGGGTCTAGGCTTTCTAGAAAATCCAAGCCTAGGCATGACATCATCACTATATAGGAAAATGTACAAGGCCATGGTGGGGTCCACCAATCACACATCAATGGTCCAAATCAAACGTTGCCCATAACTCATGATGTATACGTCGGATTCATGCACGGGACATAGCGTTGGAATTGTGGCGCCGATACAGACAAGATGACATAGGTTTCAGGTCGATCCGAGTCAGGTCTATGTGACCGAACTTGAGGATGACCGCAAACACTATTCGTAGGTCATGGGTAGCAGAAATTCGACCGGTAGGACCGCGAAACCTAAAGGAACGACATGCGCACTTGGGTTAGGGTCTTACAATTGGGTTGTTCGGAGCACATGGATATCCCTATGAAAGTCGATATGTGATACTGACTGATTTTCATTATTGGTCCATCGCAATCTGACTCATGGCCCCTAGATAGAGTACAATGCGACAAGAATGTTCTGACCAAGTTTTCATTTACCGACCCCCTAAAGGATAAGACTGGTAGCCATCCTCGGTGAGAGAGGATTTCTTAGACCTTAAAATTTTCAATACATGTCACATCCAGATCTCTTTCACGTACAATTTTTCTCTTCAAAAATCTTTTAGCAATGTGCATGGAAGGATTAGGGTTTGAAGGAGACAAGGGTCTCTGTTCTTGGCTCAAGGACCGTCCTCTTTTTGAAACACAGTTTTTCTGCCTATTTCCAGATGGTCCTGCAGAGTCATGCTTCCTCTTGGAGCGACTTTCACAGGGCTGAGATGTCTCCATTCTTGAAAATTGATAGTTCTAAGGTAATCGTCTATTAATGTTTAAGATATAAGCTTAGAAGATACCTTAGATTTGCTGACTTGTGCTTATATAGTTCTCTAGCCATTTTTTGGAACGAAACAAGGCAAACGACAGACTGAGCAGAATTGAACAGACATGGATTTAAATATATTGACACGACTCAATTTCATAAGCACTAAAGGTAAGTTTTCGGTGTTACCGAAATGTTCTTGGAGTTCAAATGACTAACTTCATGTTTCTAAAAATTCTAAGATATTAGTTGAGAGTGAAAGCCTTTTATGGAATATTTAAAATGTTCATAGGCCAAGAATCTTTAGATTTTTCATTTCGAGCAATTATTAGACTTACTCTTTTGGTTTGACTCTAAGGGTTACATAAGATGTATGATCCCCAGATTTCTTAACCAATCATTTTTTTTTGTTATATATATATAATTGTTTTATATTTTTTTTTGTTTACTTTTACTTATCAACACCTCTGTATTTTTTTTTAAAAATATTTTTATTAACATCTCCCCTTTTTTAAAGTTCCTAACCCATTGACAAATATATTAAAAGATGGGTTAAGGAAACTTGTTGATTTACATGGGCCAGATGTTACAAGGGCCCGAGTCATTTTTAGGGCACTTGTGTTTGTTTTGTTTTACCCATTTGGTAACCATTTTCTTTGAGTTAGAGGAGTATTTCTTTGAGTGACTTCCAAATGATTTAGATGTGAGTTTGTGATTTGTCTTGGCAGTTACATCAGATTTCTTGATCATAAGACATTCCCATTTGTAATGTCCTATCTTTCCACAGTGATGACAATCAATCAGATCTTTCTTAATAGTTGAATTTTTCATCAGTGATGAGGTGGATGAGGATTCCGATTTATATCCTAGACCTGTCATATTTTTGGAATTTCTTCCCATGCCTAGAAGTTTCTCAAATTTTTCATTGCTTTGAGTAAACTTTCATGTTAGTTCAGTTGTTTGATCAGAATACTTTACTTTCATTTTTAGTTTCTTTTTTTTTTTTTTTTCAATTTTTCAATTTTTAATTCTAGAAGTTCAATTTTCTTGATCAGATTGTCAAAAGTTATGCTTCTAACTCTAATTCCTCTCCCCTTTTTAATTTCCTTAAGATCAAGTTCATCTTCCTCATCCAAATTTTTTGGAATGGTTGTAGTGGTGGAGGCCATAAGAATCTTCAGTGACTTTGTATCTCCATCACTACCTGACTCATCTGAATCTGAATTTGAGTCGTTAGTGTCATCCCAAGTGGCCGTCATAGCTTTTCCTTTGGACTTCTTTGTAGGACATTCAGTGGATATGTGTCCAAATTTTTGGCAGTTATAGCATTGGAGATCTTTGGACTTTCTAAAAGATTTGCCAATTTGGCGTTTGTTGTCCATTTGTTTCCCATTAAAGAACTTGCCATGGTTCTTGTTAAAGAATCTTTTGAACCTTTTGGCGAGAAGAGCCACTTCCTCATCATCTTCTTCATTTTCGGTTTCTTCATCCTCCACTATAGTTTTGGAGGTTTTGAGGACATTGTGTTTTAATGTTGTGGGAGGTTTGAAGTGTAGCTCAAAGGTTTGTAATGATCCCACAAGTTCTTAAACTTTCATCTCATCAATGTTCTTATATTCCTCTATTGTGGACTTTAGAGTTGAACCTTTCCGGTAGGGATCTTAAGATTTTTCTACAGATTTTGGGTACCAGAACTTTTTCACCTAGTCTACCCATGGAATTACATATGATATTTAGTTTTGTGAAAAACTTCATGAATGTCTCATGTTCTTCCATTCTTTATGCTTTCGAATAGGGAGGTTAGCAGCTACAACCTTGATCTTTTTACTGTGTTGGTTCCTTCATGGGTGGTTTGCAATAAATCCCATGCTTCTTTCGAAGTTCCACACATTCTGATTTGATTGAACACTCTTGTGAAACTCTATAGTAAATAGCGTTCATGGCTTTAGCTTCATGTAATTTCATTTCTTTATCATATATAGTCCATTTCTCTTTTGGTTTTGGTTTGGACACACTTGTATTGTTGTTTAGTACCACTTGTTCGGTTGGAGGTACATATCCATTCTCAACAACTTCCCAAACTTCAATATTAAAAGCTTGTAAAAAATGATATCCTGGACTTCCAATAAGGGTAATCTGAGTCATCAAAGAGCGGAGGCCGAGAGACAGCTGGTCCCTCTTTACTCATTGTTCCAACTTTTGTTTAGGATCTCCCTCTAGGTTATTAAGCCCTTGAAGAGGAACATGTTTTGATACTAATTGAAATTACAGTTTGCATTATACTAGTTGAAGTATGGAACTATTCTATTAGTCCTAGAGGGGGGTGAATAGGACTTCTCAAATATTTCCTATTATTTAAAAACTTGATTGCCTAACTTAAACAGTTATTCAATTTAAAGCAAGTAAGGCAATATAACTCTAATGAAAGCCAGTTAGAGGATCCAATCATAAAGGCTATTAGAGATATGGAGATATAATAACTAGCCTAGTATTGTCTGCTTGTGTGTGGAATGTGCTTCTTGTTGATGATCGTATTCATTCAATCATGTATACTAAATTAACATTCAAGCATATATAATCATGATTAAACAAATGCGCAAATGATAATTCTAAACACAAGCATTTATAGTGGCTCGACTATGTGCCTACTCCACTCCCGACATCCACACTCAATCCCAAAGTGCACCGAATTTCACTATCAAAGGTTTTAAATAGATTCACCTATAACCTTTACAGTCCTACACTAAGGACACAAATTTATGCTCTCCAAAAGAGCAAAGGTCCTACACCTAGAACCCACCATTTATACCCACCGGCCAAGGTCCCACACAAGGCACCTAACGTTTAGGCCCACCGGCCAAGGTCCCACTCAAGGCACCTAACGTTTAGGCCAACCGGCTAAGGTCCCACACAAGGCACCTACTTTTAGGCCCACCGGCCAAGGTCCTACACAAGGAACTTAAACGAGTTTGTTGATAGCAAACTCTTAGCCTCAATCCTACAAGCGAAAAGAGATTAAACTTTTAAACTCTTATAATGACACGTACTTGTCCGATGAGTTCTCTTTTGTAGCTTCTTCTCGGCTTGCTAGATCTTCGCGTGAGCTTGAATCAGCTTCCCGGTGCTCCCCCGATTGCGTAGCTTAGATTTACCTGTTAACTTAGCTTCATGATAAAAAACCTTGAATAAAATGTACCCAGAAGGTGACCATGGTTATGGGAGTTGGTTGAATCTCCTATCTAGAATAATGAGTGCATTTCCTAAGGGATTCAACCTATGGACACTCTAGAGTATCAAAGAGCCAAGGATTTTTCTATTGGTTTGGTCTTTGAACTCTAGAGAAGGCACGAGTTCATATTCTTCATTAAATAGGAGTTTTGAATGCTCATAAGAGTGAAGGATCACAATGAAGAGGACATGAACTTGTATGGATAGAGTCTAAATGGGCTAAGATAAGCTTGGGGTACACTAAAACTCTATGGTGCCTGTTTTCATTATTTTTGTAAGTTCTTACAAGCCATTTTTATAGGCACGAGCTTCCAACGGATAGAAAATGACTATATAATAGCTAGTTCTTTGTGCTATCAAAGTGACCTTCAGTACCACCGAACTTGCTTCGGTAGTACCGAATTATCTATTGGTAGTACCAAATTAAGTTCCCTAAGTTACTGATTGAAAACAGTCTCTTTCAGTGGCATCAAACTTTGTTCGTCAGTGGCAGTTAGTGTCACCGAAATACCTAGTCGGTGATACCGAATTAACAATGTAAGCATGTTGAACTATTTTGACCACCTTCGGTAACACCGAAGGTATCTTCAGTAGTACCGACGATTTATTCGGTGGCACCTTTGTCCTATCGATAGTGGACAAATTTTCCTATTTTATCCAATAGTTCAACAACTTAGGACTTGCTTAAGCCAAGATTATGGGATATTCAATATGGACTTGGGTTTGGCTTAGAATAGATGACCTAGGAGGGTTTTCCTATTTGGGTTGGGATCATCTATTTGCAAGGTTTTAAGATCGCAGAAGCAATTCTTTGTCTTCGATGTAACTTTTCCTACTTCAGCTTGTAACGTCCTGAAAATCGGGGGTCGAGCATAAACTCAACTCCCAAGTTCCAGAACATCACTTATGCAACAAAATGAATGATAATTGAATGTTGACTGTATTCATGCATTGAACATGAGTGAGATTAAGCCAAAACAGCATATCATACTCCAGAGACAGTTAAATTTGCAAGCGGAAGACTGTGATAGATAGATAAAATATATAAACCATGATGAGTCTCCAGAGTGTGATAACATTACCAAGTTAAATAATTACAAGTACAGTTCTAAAATATACCAAATGTGAGGAAGTGTAATATCTCCTGTCCCAAGTACCATAGCCCCGTCAATACAATATTAGGTCTTCATTGACCTGCTAGAGAGATACAGATAGGAGAACTCCTCCTATCATCATAGAAGTAGTCCGGCTCTGCTTCACAAGCATCGCCATCACCTGAAACTCAACAAATCTGGTTGGTGTGTACAACACCGTCCCGTAACGTGGGAGTGAGTAGCTAACTCAGTGGAACAATAAGGCATAGGTTAACATGTTATCAATTCAATCAAGCAGTAATGATAAAGCAGTACAAATCAAACAATTCTATCTACTCTTATTAAATGCGAGAATGAAATGACATGATGCTGTATGCCCTTGCCAAACCACCCTCAAGTGACATCATCTTACGTTCGCGAATGCTTAACTCCCTTAGTGCGCCACATCTACAAAGCACATGCGGTGCGATGATGCTCATGATTACCAAGTTATTATTAGTCCATTTCAAACAGCAGTATTGGGAAACTAAGGTACCTCCCTTGTATCATTCCCAAACATGATCCATTCTAGGGTCGTCAATCCTAGTTAATCTCATACGATATTATGGTTTGAGAAGCGTAGTGAAGGCATCGCAAAGGGCTCGTCACCCGTCAGCGCGGATACAGATCTCACCGTATGCGGCTCAATTGCTGGCCGTCAGCTCGAGTACAGGTCTCACCGTACTCGGCTCAATCACTAGCCGTCAGCTCGAGTATAGGTCTCACCGTACTCGGCTCAACTCATACTCTAGTTGCTGTGAAAGACTCGTCGCCAATCACAGACACTTGGAGTATACTCGAAGATACTACGGAGGACTCGTCGCCCGTCAGCACGAGCACAGGTCTCACCGTACTCGGCTCTCGCCGTAAGTATCGACAGCTCGAATACAGTGTCCCATACCACCGTATTCGGCTCACGAGTTTGGTTGCGCAATGGTCACTACGGGGAGGCACATGGCCCCAGCGTAGGCCGACAGCTCGACCACGGTGTCCCATACTACCATGCCCGGCTCATGCGTCTTAGCGGATCGAGGTACCATGGTTAACGGGATTGCCACTGGTAAGTTTGGTACCCTAGGTTCAAGCAGTAGCGACCAAACATGGTGAACACACATACACATATCGGTTTACTTGACGAGCCTGACTAGCTCGAGCGCACCGCAAGTTGGGCAATATGGAGCGCAAAAGCACTCCGTGTGGCCGACCACTATCGCCAACCGAAGTACGACTCGGGTTCGCCAGACACATCCTTTGTGGCGACATGAATCTCAGCCACAATCACAAGTCTGGTACCGAATGTTTGGACTATAGACATAGTCCCAAACTCAAACAGTTCTCATCAATAGCATGTGGAGTAAAGCATGATAAACAAGTAATACAAGCATGTTAGCAGGCATGTTACAAAGCATGAAGTAAAGCATGAAGTAAAGCATGTTGTAAAGCATGTTGTAAAGCATGTTGTAAAGTACTACACACATAGGGATACAATTACATACACATCACAAGTGAGTGGTTATAGCGAACCACCACGTGGAGGGGATCCTATGTGTCTCTAAGGGAGTCGGGAATCCCATATCAGCACCCCTCTGAGGCGCTAACACTCAAGCATTTACACACACAAGCATCTACACAAACACTTAGAATACACTATTGCAACATACATGACGTATGTTAACAAAATACGTGTTAGGGCTGTCCTTTCGCCACGTGAGTATTTTACCCATGTATATCATAATCATACAGCAAATAATCATTACAATTGCATTTCCAAAATTCACACATATGCGGTATTTCTAAAATACACAATTTCAACATACTAGGCATTTACAAGCGAACATGTATTTCAGCGATTCCTTTCGCCAAACTAGTATTTTATCCATATATTATATAATCATACATTAAATAAACATGTCAAACATTTTCCCAAAAAAAAATATGTATACGGTATTTCTACGTATACCTAGAGTATGTGAAATTCCATATTCTACAACGTTAATCAAAACAGGAAACGGAAAGCACTTTGTACATGTGCATTTACATGCAGATCATGAATCTATCATTATCTGACATTGAAAGCGTTGAAAACCGTAACTTATACACTTAAAGTCCTCACCTTTGCCCTTGGAATCACAACGAATCAGCAAGGGTCGTTGAGCTTCCGTATACGGGAGTTTTCTAGCCTAAAGAGCGGAATCGGTTAGCCTTTACATAACCTACAACCAACCTACATCAAATCAGACCTAGGGTTAGGGTTTCTCACCTTAGAACGGAGTGGATACCGTCGGGAGAGCGCCTGGAATGAGGCGGTGTAGGCCGTGTGATGAATGAAAGCAGCAGGAGGAAGATCTCCTACAAATCCCAAGCTATTCTCTCTCTTTTCTCTCTCTCTCTAGGGTTTTTATCCCAAATTCGTATGGCTGTGAGAGGGGCTGTTCTAAGCCCCTTTTATAGCCAAAAACATCCCCAAAATAGACTCAGGTTCAAGGGTTACTGCTAATATAGGATATTCGTCACTTTTCCAGCTCAAAAGAGAGGTTCTGGTGGCCCTCCTTGAGCCAAACGTCAGACTTAAGCTCACCACACATGGATCCATGTGGGATTACTTTTTCGACTCGATCGGATTCCCAGATCGCACGTGGCGGAACACTTTCAGTTCAACGGTCAGTGGGCCACGATTCGAAATTCCAAGTACATGTAAATGTTCCTGAAATTTTTCTTAATCCGAGGGTGTAATTTGGTCTGATTCTGACGGTCTGGTTGCTTAATACTGATGTGCAAGAGAATGGTGCCAGATCACTATTCCAGATATTTTAATTTCAAAGGGAATAGTGTTTTTCACACTCCCTCGCTCCGGATCGAAACGAATGGCCGTGGGACATCGGCTGGATCTGATTTTTGAGATGATTGACAAGCCCAGTGAGGCGGTCCTAGTTCCTTAACTTCATGTTAATCGGACTTCCGATGTGCGATCTAGACCTAATACGAAGTTTCGTTTCATTCCCGAGAGCAGACGGGAAATGAGTTTGGTTCTAAACTCTAGGGGTAACCTAGAGTCACTGATTTTGCAAGTTTTGGGTCTTGCAGATCGTATTTAAAGCGATCCCAATGGATTTCATGGCTAATCGAGTTTTGCACTTAGTTAACTTTGTTAAATTTCTAAAGGATTTAATCCTAATTAATTTCTGGTCGAGGTGGTACTTAGTCCTTTGCAGTAATGTTTAGATTAAGTATTGTTCTTCATTACCTAAACTTTAAGATAGTGTCTAATGTGAAAGTACTTAGAAAATTTAGGGAACAAGGTGGTGAAAGGTGAGATTTGTGAAGGAAAATGGTTTAAGACGGGATTTGAGGCTTTAAATTGAGCGTTTGAAAAGTTAATCAGGTGTTAAGATTGACCCAATGCCTAAGGATGTCTAATCCCAGGTTGGCAAAAATCCGGGATGTTACAATCTACCCCCCTTAAAACAAAATTTTGTCCCCGAAACTGGCTAAGGGTAATAAGGGAAGATTTCTATTATTTCATTCGCCTAAGACTTATTGATTCCAAGTTTCCACGCGTGGTAGGGTATATACCAGCTAGTTCATTTTAGTCTACCCCCCTTAAAACTTAATTCTTTATCCATTCCTCATACCCTGATGGTTTGCTACCATTTATTTCTTTACCTATTTGGAGTCTCGACGACAATTCCCAACAATTTAGAGTAAGATAGCTGTTTTCATTGTTTGACCAACACGGAGAGACGTTTATGGTGGGCTTAATCCCGATACATCGATCATCTACCGGGCCAGGGTAGAAAGCTCATCGTATCCCTTCCGAATCCTGGTGGATCCTGGTCTTCTGCTCGACCAAGCAGTGAGTCCATTGGTAGTCACCCAGGATTGAGAATTGGGTCAAGTCGCGAATGTTTCGCAGTTGTATATTTCAGTAACTCCGTAGTCCGATCACTCTCTAAGAGTAGGGAATGTCCATCATTGAAAGGCTCAAATTGTTTATTCTAAGGTTGCCCTTTAGGTCTTAGTTTAAGAGAGTCCTCGATATTATCTATGTCCAAGGAAAGGGTGAATCAAATCTTACTAAATCATCCTAAAACGGGTTCTCATAGTATAACTTGCTAGGGCTTCTATAATGTTCGGATTCATCAAGCACCGTTTCGATCCTGGGCCAGTGGGGAAGGGTCCACCATGTTTCCGCTGCGCCACCCAGGTCAAAGAGGTGTACTAGGTGACCTAACTAGAGCAGGTTCATCATGTCCTACCCCCCTTAAAATTTTATTTTCACCCTCAAGGCTCAAGAGCTATGTCCTGATCCGTATGCCGGAACAAGGTGTAATTTAAGACTTATCCTTGACATGAAATGAAATGCGGTCTCCCACTATATCTGTCTTGGTACCTAGGATTATAGAAAGGGGGTATCACGGTCCCGACCTACCTTATGTACTCATGTCAAGCCTAAGAGGCAGGCTATCTTTCTACGTTCATATGCACAAAAAGTATGCCGACATGGCATGTAACTTGGGACCTAATTCCTAACTATTTGTTGCCCATTTGGGTAATTCCTTGGGCCTAAAAGGAAAAATCTCTATTGGCTATATATTCTTACACTTCGCAAAGATGAAGTTATAAACTTTTGGTTGTAAGTGGTCGAGCCAACACGGAAGGAAAGTTGTATAGTGGGTTAGAATCGGATACATGGACCTTCTGCCTCGCGAAGACAGAAAGTTGCCATATCATTTCTTAATCCTAGTCGATTCCGACCTTCTGATCAGAGTTCATTGGTCACAACCAGGATTGAGAATTCAATTCAAACCGCGAATACCTCGCTTATAGATAGTTTCTCTACTCCGTGTTCCCGATTGTACCAAGTCTTTGAGAAGACAATTCTAAGGGTCGTATTGATTTGACCTAACATTAATTCTCTAATCGTGAATAGTTTCTACGTCAAACAAGCTCCCTAAGAGTTACTAAGGAAGCCTAAAGTATTAAGGGGATTCAACAACGGAACGGGGTCTCGCTCCAACCTAATCAAGCCAACAAACGAAATTTATTTATTTATTTATTTTATTTATTTTTTTTTCAATTATCTTAGCATAATGAATCTTTTACATTCTTTAGTGCCTAGTCGCAACGTATGAGTAGCATAATCCCCTAGTTGTAATCCAAAGCCTATGCTTCTACACTAGATGATTTCATACCATTTTAAAGAAAGGAAATTGTTTGTTTGTTTGTTTCGAATTTGAGTTGCCTGAACATGAATGTAGCTACGCTCGAGCACTTCACATATGCTCAAACCAACTAAGGGGGTTCTGGTTAGATTGCCTATATCGTCAGGTCTGTCAAAGCACTGCTCTAGGTCCAAACTCTATGGGCCATATTTGTCAAACAACCATTTACTCTAAAAGCTTAAGCAATCAGAGTGTGGTGGGTTAATGTATATCAAGGGACTTTATCACTTCAACACTATTTGGCCAGTGGTCTTAAGTTGTATTAAATGTGACCGCATTACTAATCCTACCTCGGGATTGGGAGTGACATGGTTGGTAGGAGGGTGGGTGGGGATCAAAATTATTGGTATAGGCTTTGGAAAATGAGCCTGGTGTCGAAAGGTGTGAGATGGGATTTCCAAATCCCAGGAATCGGAATTTTTAAGTGTTATTTGAAAGGAAATCTCAGAATTTACTTTTAATTGCACACACTCCAAACATGGTATTGGAAAACATGGGATACACCCATCTAGGAACCAGACTTTACACATACATTTATTATTACTTTTACAATTCAATCCACCTTACTCACCTAACGCAGTTGGCCGAACGGGCCCTAAAGGGAGAAAAGGGGCTGGAGTTTTTGGTCCTCCACGAACTTGGGTCTAAACCGTAGTTGTAGAGGCCCCAAGAACAGGGATTTGTAAAGGAAAGTGGAGAGATGGGTTGGGTAGAGAGGTTACACGTTTTTGAGCTCTAAATGAGGGGAGTAGGAGCTCAAATGAGAGAGAATGATGAGGGTAGGAGGATAGGTAGGGCTGTAAACGATGGAGTGATGTATGGTTGGACAAGAAACAACGAAATGGGCGATTGGAGTGGAGGTTTGAGAGAGAAAACAGCAAGAATAGGAGGAAAAGAGATATTGGAGGGGCGTTTGAGAGAGAGGGGGGCTATAGACCTAAATATCCTAAACCCCAGGCCAAACCACACCCACCACGTGCTAGGGGAGGTCGGGCAGACCAGTCCCAGGCCCGGCCCCACGTGCGAATCACCACCTGACCGCGGTCGACCGCCGGAACCGCGGTTCCACCGCGGTCCAAGGTGGCCGGTGGGCTGCCGCCGCGGGTGGGGTATGCTCTCCATGGTCCCAAGGTGCCAAACGCACCCTGGTTCGACCCTGGGTCCCATCAGATTTAAGTGGGGAGGCCTCCGACTCCGATTCGCTCCATTTCGGGTAGTTTTGAGAAAATCGGACGTAACTTGCAATCCGGAATGAGTTATCTGACGTAAAATATATGAATTTGGGCTAGAACGAACTAATGAAGCCAACCAACCCTGCTATGCCATGTTGCGCAGCCCGAAATTGCGAGAAAACCCTCCGATTGACAGTCATTTCCCCGTTTCAATTTTGTTTTGCTAAAAATGGTAGTTTTAGTTTAATTACTCTTCATCGGTCGAGCTTTAGGAGTTACACCCATCATGCAAAGGACTTAGAATAATTAGGAGGACAGTTTGGTGAAGCCAAATAGGTCACTTACTATTTTTGGCTGAGAACCTTGCGCACTAGTAGACATCACGACCTTATAGTAAGTCGCGAATTCTAGGGGTTTTAGTCGTAGTTTGTCTCTGATTTCCTTCCCATTACGTGGTATCCCTATTTAAAGGGTTGTGAACTCGTTTCTAGTCATTCATTAATCAGTTTTGAATTTATTAGAACTTATTTCTATTTTCTGCTTTCTCCTCTTGTAGATTCGAGAAGTCTCTAGGAGGAGTCCAAGAAGCTCCAAGGATTCGGAGTAGTTATCCTCATCACGTTTATCGCACATTTTATCTATTTTCAACGGTTGGAGTAATCTAAACTCTTTAATAGACTACCTAGGAATGTTTTAAGCTCGACCCGTGCAACCATGGTTGAATACGGACTTGATGTCGGCGTTCGACTTTAGTGAACTTCGCCGATTGGCGAAATCGGGATACCTATGACTGTTTCTATGTTCCGTCACTCCTTCCTAAGTCAGAGTGCATCAGTGTGCGTCGTGTGACCATAACCCAAGTCCGGTTTAATCCAAATCATGGTCTGATACCATCTTGTAACGCCCTGAAAATCGGGGGTCGAGCATAAACTCAACTCCCGAGTTCCAGAACATCACTTATGCAACAAAATGAATGATAATTGAATGTTGACTGTATTCGTGCATTGAACATGAGTGAGATTAAGCCAAAACAGCATATCATACTCCAGAGACAGTTAAATTTGCAAGCGGAAGACTGTGATAGATAGATAAAATATATAAACCATGATGAGTCTCCAGAGTGTGATAACATTACCAGGTTAAATAATTACAAGTACAGTTCTAAAATATACCAAATGTGAGGAAGTGTAATATCTCCTGTCCCAAGTACCATAGCCCCGTCAATACAATATCAGGTCTTCATTGACCTGCTAGAGAGATACAGATAGGAGAACTCCTCCTATCATCATAGAAGTAGTCCGGCTCTGCTTCACAAGCATCGCCATCACCTGAAACTCAACAAATCTGGTTGGTGTGTACAACACCGTCCCGTAACGTGGGAGTGAGTAGCTAACTCAGTGGAACAATAAGGCATAGGTTAACATGTTATCAATTCAATCAAGTAGTAATGATAAAGCAGTACAAATCAAACAATTCTATCTACTCTTATTAAATGCGAGAATGAAATGACATGATGCTGTATGCCCTTGCCAAACCACCCTCAAGCGACATCATCTTACGTTCGCGAATGCTTAACTCCCTTAGTGCGCCACATCTACAAAGCACATGCGGTGCGATGATGCTCATGATTACCAAGTTATTATTAGTCCATTTCAAACAGCAGTATTGGGAAACTAAGGTACCTCCCTTGTATCATTCCCAAACATGATCCATTCTAGGGTCGTCAATCCTAGTTAATCTCATACGATATTATGGTTTGACAAGCGTAGTGAAGGCATCGCAAAGGGCTCGTCACCCGTCAGCTCGGATACAGATCTCACCGTATGCGGCTCAATTGCTGGCCATCAGCTTGAGTACAGGTCTCACCGTACTCGGCTCAATCACTAACCGTCAACTCGAGTACAGGTCTCACCGTACTCGGCTCAACTCATACTCTAGTTACTGTGAAAGACTCGTCGCCAATCACAGACACTTGGAGTATACTCGAAGATACTACGGAGGACTCGTCGCCCGTCAGCACGAGCACAGGTCTCACCGTACTCGGCTCTCGCCGTAAGTATCGACAGCTCGAATACAGTGTCCCATACCACCGTATTCGGCTCACGAGTTTAGTTGCGCAATGGTCACTACGGGGAGGCACATGGCCCCAGCGTAGGCCGACAGCTCGACCACGGTGTCCCATACCACCATGCCCGGCTCATACGTCTTAGCGGATCGAGGTACCATGGTTAACGGGATCGCCACTGGTAAGTTTGGTACCTTAGGTTCAAGCAGTAGCGACCAAACATGGTGAACACACATACACATATCGGTTTACTTGACGAGCCTGACTAGCTCGAGCGCACCGCAAGTTAGGCAATATGGAGCACAAAAGCACTCCGTGTGGCCAACCACTATCGCCAACCGAAGTACGACTCGGGTTCGCCAGACACATCCTTTGTGGCGACATGAATCTCAGCCACAATCACAAGTCTGGTACCGAATGTTTGGACTATAGACATAGTCCCAAACTCAAACAGTTCTCATCAATAGCATGTGGAGTAAAGCATGATAAAAAAGTAATACAAGCATGTTAGCAGGCATGTTACAAAGCATGAAGTAAAGCATGAAGTAAAGCATGTTGTAAAGCATGTTGTAAAGCATGTTGTAAAGTACTACACACATAGGGATACAATTACATACACATCACAAGTGAGTGGTTATAGCGAACCACCACGTGGAGGGGATCCTACGTGTCTCTAAGGGAGTTGGGAATCCCATATCAGCACCCCTCTGAGGTGCTAACACTCAAGCATTTACACACACAAGCATCTACACAAACACTTAGAATACACTATTGCAACATACATGACGTATGTTAGCAAAATACGTGTTAGGGCTGTCCTTTCTCCACGTGAGTATTTTACCCATGTATATCATAATCATACAGCAAATAATCATTACAATTGCATTTCCAAAATTCACACATATGCGGTATTTCTAAAATACACAATTTCAACATACTAGGCATTTACAAGCGAACATGTATTTCAGCGATTCCTTTCGCCAAACTAGTATTTTATCCATATATTATATAATCATACATTAAATAAACATGTCAAACATTTTCCCAAAAAAAATACGTATACGGTATTTCTACGTATACCTAGAGTATGTGAAATTCCATATTCTACAACGTTAATCGAAATAGGAAACGGAAAGCACTTTGTACATGTGCATTTACATGCAGATCATGAATCTATCATTATCTGACATTGAAAGCGTTGAAAACCGTAACTTATACACTTAAAGTCCTCACCTTTGCCCTTGGAATCACAACGAATCAGCAAGGGTCGTTGAGCTTCCGTATACGGGAGTTTTCTAGCCTAAAGAGCGGAATCGGTTAGCCTTTACATAATCTACAACCAACCTACATCAAATCAGACCTAGGGTTATGGTTTCTCACCTTAGAACGGAGTGGATACCGTCGGGAGAGCGCCTGGAATGAGGCGGTGTAGGCCGTGTGATGAATGAAAGCAGCAGGAGGAAGATCTCCTACAAATCCCAAGCTATTCTCTCTCTTTTCTCTCTCTCTCTAGGGTTTTTATCCCAAATTCGTATGGCTGTGAGAGGGGCTGTTCTAAGCCCCTTTTATAGCCAAAAACATCCCCAAAATAGACTCAGGTTCAAGGGTTACTGCTAATATAGGATATTCGTCACTTTTCCAACTCAAAAGAGAGGTTCTGGTGGCCCTCCTTGAGCCAAACGTCAGACTTAAGCTCACCACACATGGATCCATGTGGGATTACTTTTTCGACTTGATCGGATTCCCAGATCGCACGTGGCGGACAACTTTCAGTTCAACGGTCAGTGGGCCACGATCCGAAATTCCAAGTACATGTAAATGTTCCTGAAATTTTTCTTAATCCGAGGGTGTAATTTGGTCTGATTCTGACGGTCTAGTTGCTTAATACTGATGCGCAAGAGAATGGTGCCAGATCACTATTCCAGATATTTTAATTTCAAAGGGAATAGTGTTTTTCACACTCCCTCGCTCCGGATCGAAACAAATGGCCGTGGGACATCGGCTGGATCTGATTTTTGAGATGATTGACAAGCCCAGTGAGGCGGTCCTAGTTCCTTAACTTCGTGTTAATCGGACTTCCGATGTGCGATCTAGACCTAATACGAAGTTTCGTTTCATTCCCGAGAGCAGACGGGAAATGAGTTTGGTTCTAAACTCTAGGGGTAACCTAGAGTCACTGATTTTGCAAGTTTTGGGTCTTGCAGATCGTATTTAAAGCGATCCCAACGGATTTCATTGCTAATCGAGTTTTGCACTTAGTTAACTTTGTTAAATTTCTAAAGGATTTAATCCTAATTAATTTCTGGTCGAGGTGGTACTTAGTCCTTTGCAGTAATGTTTAGATTAAGTATTGTTCTTCATTACCTAAACTTTAAGATAGTGTCTAATGTGAAAGTACTTAGAAAATTTAGGGAACAAGGTGGTGAAAGGTGAGATTTGTGAAGGAAAATGGTTTAAGACTTGAGGCTTTGAATTGAGCGTTTGAAAAGTTAATCAGGTGTTAAGATTGACCCAATGCCTAAGGATGTCTAATCCCAGGTTGGCAAAAATCCGGGATGTTACACAGCTCCAATTGCGTCGCCGGTCTTTATTTGCCAAGAACTCATCCGACTACAAGAGACAACTAGTTACGTGATTGAGAAACATGAGTGAAAATAAGTGCACTGACACGGGCTTAAAGTTAGGCTGATCAAGGAATTTAGGCTAGCTGAACTAGATGATAGGCTGTCGAATTCTAGTGAAAAAATAGTTATTAAAACCCAAGTTAATGAATTTTTTGAAGTACCTAAACTAAGGTTTTTCTAGGGTTATACCATCTGTGTTTTAGCAATTATATGGGACAACTTGTCTTGAACTTTTACTTGATCTTATCTTGAGTTCGAGCATCGACTTCTTGGGAAGATGTACCGATCTTGAGCTGATCATAAGCCGATCTTGAGCTGATCTTCAGGCTTGTAGAGAAGTTGTGATTCCATACTTGTGATCTGACCTTAAATCACTTTTGTCTTATGAAATCTGACAATTCAAGTGTGCTAAAAAGAAAAGCATTTACAATCTCCCCCTTTATTAATTTCCTGACAAAACACACAACATATACAATACATCCACTAACATCACTATATTTATGATCAACTCATTCATGAGAATCATTCACAAGATTTAACAAACTTGAAGCTGCCCTATGTAGGTTGTAATGATCATCCTTGTAATCCTCGTAACCAACCGTGCACAACACAACTGATGATGCTCAACTGATGCTCCCCTTGAGAAATACAACATATAGTATGCAAAATAAAATAAAATATGTAGCATGTATATTCCATTCATTTCATATGCATAATTCATCACATTCATTCCACGCCACACACGTACTAACACTATTTTCTACCCTTTTTGTCACAAAGGAAGAAGTTCTATGATATATTAAGAAGCATATCAAAGTAGGGTAAAATAACATGAATATCAATAGTTATGAATAACAATTAGCAGAAATATCAGGGAAAATATAGCATCAAGAAAAATAACACTATATAGGACAATGTATAAATATCCAAAATATTCATAAAACCATAATATATCATCAAGCAAATCATTCAAAACATCCAAAATATCCAAGTAAATCATCAAATAATTTTGCTATAGATCCAACATAATCAAAGAAAATAAGTAAATCTAGCTCAATCTGACCTTGAGGAAGAAGGTGCATGCATTGAAGGATCATTAAGCTACAAACTTCAATTGATGCGATGGAAGTACTTTTTCATGTACTTCATTGTAGACTTTTGAGTTTGGGCTAATGATGCCTGAGATACATGCAGTGTATCAACCTTCTCCTCTAATACAGATAACCTCTCATCTAATTGAGAGGGATGATAGTTAGAATCAGCTGGATCATCTGAATCTTCTAATTCATTGAAGATATCTTCCATGGTGGTGTCTGCCTCTTGTGGTTCTTCTTGTCCTTCTCTTTGTTCAGGTAGTGGAGTGAGGTTCATCATATTCAAATTTGAGTTATTGAAGGGGAGTTCAGATTCTGGTGCCTTAAAAGTAGGGACTTGGACATTGTAATGAAAAGTAAGACTAGACATAAGATGTCTAAACGGAATCGACCCATGCTTTGGATGCAAGTGAAATTGAATTATGATGTAATAGATCAAAGAAGGTAAGTAAATACAAATACCTATTACAACGATGTGGAAGACTCAAAGCATAAAGGGAGTAAGATCAGTCTTATTCCCAACTCTAGGATATACATTAGATGTAAATATGCGATGTAAGACACAGTATTTAAGAAATAACTTGTTGGAGGGTAAGGCATTACCGGACCGCTGTTCTGCATTCAAACCATATAACACTCTTGTAATCAATTATTTTTCAGAGTTAGTCATTTTCTCCAAAAGTGTTGTGATTAGAATTCCATCATTTAGAATGTCTATGTCCATTAAAACAGAGATAATGGAAGGCATAATAATGATTGTCTCTTCTAAAAAAATAATTGAGAATGATAAATCCTCAAGAGAGACATTACAAATGGAGACAAACATGCCTTGCACAATGGATTGGTAAGTCATCCCACCCCAATGCAAATTTCTTTTCCATCCAACCTTGGAAAGGATTTCAACAAGGCAAAAACGAGTAACATGGTCTAGATTTATAGATTTTTCAATAATAATATTCCTTATGCGGAAATCTTGGACATTTTCTAGATCATCCTCTGTTGAGCGCAATCATTATGCACCAAGAGGGATGGATCAGGAAGATGAACCAGCTCTTGACTTACGTATAGTTAGTTTTACTCTTGATTCCATCTTAAAAGCACAAGAAAAATTACAAGAAAAATACAAGGAAAATGTAGATCAGATTATGAGAAAACCCAACAAGAAAATGGTTTCAAAATGAAGAAAAACTACACAAACTTGCAAATCTAGAAATTGACAACCTCAATCTTAAAGGAAATTGAAATAAAATCACTCATAAAAGAGTTAGGTTGATGGGTTGGTCGAATGGGGCACCGGCTAGCTGAAGAATAAGAAGCGGAGAATGAAAAAATTTGAAGTTTTTCCCCTTTCTGTTCAATCGGCGCGAACTTCAGCTAATATAAGCATGTGCTCGGCTGGCTGAAAAATCCCTAAAAAATTTGATTTTTAATTTTTTAAAAACATTTATTTTTATTTTTCCTTTTCCTTTTCATGCATTTCTTAATTACAAGTAAACATAAAAATAAATACAAGGAAAATAATAATCATTTAACAATACATAGTCCAATATCATGCTTTAGATTTAAAATTATAACACAGTCAAGCGGCTTAGTTAGTATATTTGCAAGCTGCTTCTCAGTTTGAATGTATTCCAGAATCTTAAACTAATTCTCGAATATAGTGATATCTTATATTAATATGCTTTATATGAGAATGTTGAATTGGATTTTTAGAGATATTTATTGTACTGGAATTATCGCAATATAATGTCATTGTATCTTGCATAATTTCATTATCAGCTAGCATTCTTTTCATCCACATTAGCTGAGTGCAAACATTTCCTACAACAATATATTTAGTCTCTATAGTAGAAAGAGATATAAAATTTTATTTCTTACTAAGCCATGATACTAAGCAATTTCCAACATAGAAACATCTACCACTGGTAGATTTTCTATCATCAACATTACCTGCCTAGTCTGCATCTGTATAACTTGCGATTTATACAGATGTATCATGTGGATACCATAAGCCTAAGTTCGCAGTAATCACGACATGGCTGATTATCCGTTTGATAACATATAAGTGAGATTCTTTATGATCTGATTGATATCTAACACAAATGCGCTAACACTAAATGTAATATCATGTCTACTAGTAGTTAAATAGAGAAGACTACCAATCATACTATGATATAGTCGAGTGTCTATACTTTTACATGATTAATCTTTTGAGAGTTTAAGAATCATACTCATTGGAGTATTAAAATTCTTACCATTTTCAAAACCAAACCTATTTATAAGGTTTAATGCATATTTGGTCTGAGAGATGAATATGCCATCTTTAAGCTGTTTGACCTGTAATCCAAGGAAATAGTTTAGTTCGCTGACCATACTCATTTCAAACTTGGATTTCATGAAATCTGCAAACACAATAGATAAATTAGCGCACGTGGATCCATAGATAATATTGTCAACATAGATTTGAACAATCAGGATATCGTTATTATATTTCTTGACAAATAGGATTTTGTCAACACTACCCATAGCAAAATTATGACTAAGTAAGAATTTAGTCAATTTTTCATACCAGGCTTTAGGGACTTGTTTTAAAACATAAAGAAACTTTTTAAGATGGTAAATATGATCAGGAAGTTTGGGATCTTCAAAACCTTTTGGTTGTTCAATGTAAACTTCTCCATTTAGATCACCGTTTAGAAAAGCACTTTTTACATCCATTTGATATATTTTAAATTTTTTATGACATGCCATGGAAGTAAATAATCTGATTGATTTAAGACGCGTAACTGGTGCAAAGGTTTCATCGTAATCTACACCTTCAATATGAGTATAACATTGTATAACCAGTCATGCCTTATTTCTGATAATATTCCCCATTTCATCAGTTTTATTTTTGAAAATCCACTTGGTTCCAATCAC
This sequence comes from Magnolia officinalis, assembly GCA_021015155.1. Classification (NCBI taxonomy): domain Eukaryota; kingdom Viridiplantae; phylum Streptophyta; class Magnoliopsida; order Magnoliales; family Magnoliaceae; genus Magnolia; species Magnolia officinalis. The sequence continues at coordinate 48,328,101 of JAJHSJ010000006.1, forward strand.
ATGTTTGTCGGTAGGTCTGGAAACCAAATACCATACATCGTTTCTAATAAATTGATTTAATTCATGTAGCATGGAATTTATCTAACTTTCATCAGCGAGTGCTTTATTTACATTACCCGGTTCAATTTGAGAAATAGATCAGGCATGATTACATATATTTTCAAGTTGTCTTCTTGTCTGAATACTAGTGTGAGGGTTACTAATTATTTGATTATTCAGATGGTCTTTGATTAACCTTAACTCAGTATTGTCAGATTTAGATGGAGGTTCACGTAGATTAACAAAATTGGTATCGTCATCATCTTGATCAAGACTGGGTGTGATCTATCGATCATCTATCATAAAATTTATCGATTATTATATAATCCCAGTTCTTTTGTTAAGAACTCATTATGCCTGACTATTTAGAGCATAACCAATAAATATTCCCTCATTGCTTTTGTCTTTAATTCTTCCCAAGTTTTCACAGTCACGTAAAATAAAACATTTACTTCTAAAAGTTCAAAAATATTTGACAGTGGAATTTTTGTTAAACCATAGTTCATAAGTTATTTTGTTTTTAGCTTTTATAATATAAATATGATTAATTATATAACATGCAGTACTAACAGCTTCAGCCCACAAATATTTAGGTAAGTTTATACTATTTATCATTACACTAGCCATTTCTTGCAAAATTCTATTTTTTCTTTTAGCAACCCCATTTTGCTGAGGTGTTTTCGGAGCAAAAAATTCATGCATTATTCCATGGTCATTGCAATATTTCTCAAAATTGCTATTTTCAAATTCAGTTCCATGATCACTTTTAATTCCGACCACAGATAACTCTTTTTCAGTCTGGATGTATTTTATAAGTTTTCTGACTTTGTCAAGAGTATCTGATTTTTCTCTTAGAAAGGTTACCCAACAATATCTAGTATACTCATCAACTACAACCAAAAAATATTTCTTTCTGCCTCTACTTCTGTTCTAGTTAATCTGACTAAATCCATATGGAGAAGTTCAAGAGGTCTTATCGTGGCTAAGGAGTTCACTTTCTTGTGACTACTCCTAACTTGCTTGCTTATCTGACAAATGCCACATAATTTTTCTATTTTTTTTCAGTTTGGGTAGGCCACGTAAGTGATCTCTTTTACTCAATTTATATAGATCTCTATAGTTTACATGTCCAAAATGTTGATGATATAGTTCAGTCTTGTCTGTTTGGACCATCTAACACGAATGATTTGTTGAGCAAGAGTCATCAATTATATAGAGATTTTTAGAAGTTCTGCGACCATTTAATATTACATTTCCTTTCTCATTAATTATCTCACATACATGATCTGGAAATTTTATGTTATTTTTATTATCACAGATCTGAGATATGCTCAGAAGATTATGTTTTAAGCCTTCAACATATAAAACATTTTCAAAGAGAGGTAAGTTAGGAAGTTGTAAATTACATTAGCCGATAATCTTGTAGTTGCTTCCATCTCTGAATGTAACCGATCCGCCATTTATTTGATTGATGTTTAAGAGTATAGCCTTATCACCTGTGTAACATCCCGAATTTTTGCCAACCTGGAATTAGACGTCCTTAGGCGATGGGTCAATCCTAACACCGGTTTAACTTCTCAAACACTTAATTAAAGCCTCAAATCCCTTTTCAAACTATTTTCTTCACAAATCCCACCCTTCACCACCTTGATCTTTCAATTTTTCTAAGTACTTTCACCCTAGACACTATCTTAAACTAGCTAAGTAGTATAACTTGGATCACTTTATATACAAACTACAAAGGACTAAGTACCACCTCAGACAGAAATCTTACAGGACTAAATCCTTTAAAAATTTGGCGAGATTTAGCTTGTGTTAAACTAGAGTGCCTGTGAAATTAGCACCAATCACTTTAAATACGATCTGCAAGACCCAAAACTTGTAGAATCATTGACGCTAGGTTACCCTAAAACTTAGGATCAATCTCATTACCCGGCTGCTCACGGGAGCATCTCGAAACTCCGTATCGGATCTGGACCACACGTCGGAAGTCCGATTAAGACGAAGTTAAGGAACTAGGACCGCCTCGCTGGGCTTGACAACCATCTCGGAAATCAAATCCAGATAGTGTCCCAGCGCTATTCGCTTGAGCTCGGAATGAAGAGTTTGAGAAATGTGAAATAATTTCAAAATAAAATATCTTGAATAGTAATCTGGCACCTCTCGCTTGCGGATCAGTATTAAGCAACCAGACCGTCAGAATCAGACCAAATTACACCCTCGGATTAGGAGAAATTTCATACACATTTACATGTACTCGGAATCTCCGATCGAGATCCGCTGACCGTTGAACTGAAACTGGTCCGCCACGCGTGATCTGGAATCCCGATCGAAACGAAAACTTAATAGAACGTAGATCCAGCGTTAGTGAGCTTAAGTCCGACCTTTGGCTCAAGGAGGGCCGCCAAAAACCCTCTTTTGAGCTGAAACAATGCCGATTTGGTTATAATGTAAGTATACTTTGAACATAAGTCTATTTCGGTGAATTTTTAGGCTATATAAGGACCTTAAACCCTCCCTCATGACAGCCATACGAATTTGAGATTGAGAGAGAGAAAAGAGAGAGAAAAGAGAGAGAAAGTGTGGGAGCAGTGGGAGAATCTCCCTGCCACTCTTCTCTGCCGCTATTCGGGCTCCACCGCCTGATTCTCATCGCTTTTCCGGCGTTTTCGGCGTCATTTCTAGGTAAGGAACCAACCCTAATCTGTTTTGGGGTTTAGATAGTTGTAGGTTGTGAAATAGCTAACCTATTTCGTTCTATAGGTTGCCAAACTGCCGAATACGGAAGCTTAGCAAACCCATCGACTCTGTTACGATTCTACGACAAAAGGTGCGGACTTTAGGTGTATAGGTTATGGTTTTCAACGCTTTCAATGTTAGATAATGATAGATTCATGATCTGCATGCAATTGCACATGTACAAAGTGCTGTCTGTTTTCCGTTTCGATTAAAGATGAAAAATATCGAATTCTACATACTCTAGGTATTTGTAGAAAGTACGGTATACGTATATTTTTTAGAAATGTGTTTGACATATTTATTTGTTATATGGATATACGATATATGGATAAAATACTTATTTGGCAAAAGGATTCGCCTAAATACATGTTTTACTTATATACACTATGTATGTTGAAATTGCGTATTCTAGAAAATACTGTATACGTATAAATTTTGGAGATATATTTATCATGATTATTTGTTGTAGTAATATATTATACATGGATAAAATACTCGTTTGGCTAAAGGATAGCCCTAATACATGTTTTGCTAACATACACCATGTATGTTGTTATAGTGTATTCTAAGTGTTTGTGAAAATGACTGAATGAGTATAGAATTCTCATTTGTGCTCGCCATGACTAATTGTCATGGATTCATGATTGTTGTATTGGCGATACCCCTTTGACGAAAGGATTTGCCCTAAATCACGCCACGACCAATATACACTATATATGCTAAAATGTGTGGCCCAAGTGTTTGTGGAAATGGCTGAATGAATATGGAACTTGGATTCCTGCTTGTCATGACTATCTGTCGTGGGTGTACGCATGTTATGATTGGGGCAACTCCCTAGTGAAAGGATTTGGCCTAATGCCTATGTGATCGACATATGTCATGTATGATGATGTATGTTTATTTAAGTGTTTCTTGAAATGTCTGAATGAGTAATAGTTAGCAAATTGTAATGTATAAGGGTGTTGAGATATGATTCTCAACCTCTTTTAACTATGTGTATGATCTCCTTGGATAGTTGTGTGATTAGGAATTGAACATGTACAAACTCATGCTTGTGTTGTGATTCATAACATGCTCAACTGCTTTATGATTTTAACTATGTAATGCATATGTTTAAATTTATATTTACGTTGTATGATCCATCATGGGTGATGGGGGAGTGGAGCAACGAGTGCGTGCAACAGCCCTGACAGCCCTAAACGGATAATACCAGACCTTGATTGTATGAGTTGAATCTTGATCCACTACCGCTTTATCTATCTGCACTTGATTGTGTTTGGGGCTATGATTATAGTCCAGACAATCGGTACCAGAATTGCATTCGTGGCTGTGATTCATTTGCCACGTGAGATGTGTTCGACGAACTCGAGTCGTACTTCGGTTGACGGTAGTGGTTGGCCACGCGAAGTGCTTATGCGCTTCATGTCGTTCAACTTGTTGTGCGCTCGAGCTAGCCGAGCTCGTCAAGTAACCCGATCTGTCTTATGTATGTTCACCATGTTTGGACGCTACTACTTGAACCTAGGGTACCAAACTTACCAGTGAAATTCCTTTTAACCATGGTACCTCGATCCGCTAAGACTCATGAGCCGGGCATGGTGGTATGGGACACCGTGGTCGAGCTGTCGGCCTATGCTGGGGCTACATGCCTCCCGGTAGTGACCATTGAACAACCAAACTCGTGAGCCGAATACGGTGGTATGGGACACTGTATTCGAATTGTCGACACTTACGGCGAGAGCCGAGTACGGTGAGACCTGTACTCGTGCTGACGGGCGATGAGTCCTCTGTAGTGTCTTCAAGTATACTCCAAGGTCTGTGATTGGGACGAGCCCTTCACAGCAACTAGTGTATGAGTTGAGCCGAGTACGGTGAGACCTGTATTCGAGCTGACGGCCAGCGATTGAGCCGAGTACGGTGAGACATGTACTCGAGCTGACGGTCAGCAATTGAGCCACATACGGTGAGATCTGTATCCGTGCTGACGGGTGACGAGCCCTTTGCGATGCCTTCGCGATGCCTCTCGAACCATAATACCGTATGAGATTAACTAGGATTGACGACCCTAGGATGGATCATGTTTGGGAATGATACAAGGGAGGTACCTTAGTTTCCCAATACTGCTGTTTGAAATGAACTAATAATTACTCGGTAATCATGCTCATCATCGCACTGCATGTGCCTGGTAGATGTGGAGCACTGAGGGATGGACACATTCGCGAACGTAAGATGATGTCGCATGAGGGTGGTTTGGCAAGGGCATACATCATGTCATTTCATACTTGCATTAAATAAGAGTAGTTATAATTGTTTGATTGTACTGCTTTATCATTACTGCTTGACTGAGTTGATAACATGTTAACCTATGCTTTACTGTTCCACTGAGTTGATCACTCACTCCCACGTTACGGGACGGTGTTTGCAACACCAACCAGATTTGTTGAGTTTCAGGTGATGGCGATGCTTATGAAGCAGAGCCGAACTACTACTATGATGTTGAGGAGGAGTTCTCCTACATGTAATCTCTGACAGGTCTATGAAGACCTGGTATTGTATTGACGGGGCTACGGTACTTGGGATAGGAGATATTACACTTTCTCACATTTGGTATATTTTAGAACTGTACTTGTAATTATTTAACCTGGTAATGTTATCATACTCTGGAGACTCATCATAGTTTATATATTTTATCTATCTATCACAGTCTTCCGCTTGTAAATTTAACTGTCTCTGGAGTATGATATGCTGCTTTGGCTTAATCTCACTCATGTTCAATGCACGAATACAGTCAACATTCAATCATCATTCATTTTGTTGCATAAGTGATGTTCTGGAACTCGGGAGTTGAGTTTATACTCGACCCCCGATTTTCAGGGCATTACAACCTATCATGTGTCTCGAACATCAACTATCCAGGTACCATCTTGAATGGCTACTTACTTTAAAAGTTGTGTGGATTACGAGACACTAAACCTTTAAAACCTATTTCATTACAGTTCTATGTTTAGGAGGATCTCTTGCTTTTTGCTTAGTTTGGGAGTTAGGATTTCTACTTTTTCTATATACTCCAGTCTTACTAGAGTTGGATTTCAATCGCTCATTAAGCAAGTCCACAATTTTATCAGCTAAAGAAGGATTTCTATTATTATTTCTTTGATATTGGTAGTTTGCATTATTTTTTACATTAAAGGTTCGATAAGGGTATGAGTTTTTGAAGTCATTTCTTTTATAGTTTGATTCTTTTAGAGTCTTTTGAAATGGCCAAGCTATATGTCCTTTGGGGGGGGGGGGGGGGTGAATAGGACAACGCCAAATTAAAAATAATTACAACTGAATTTAATAATGAGATAGCCAAATAAAGTAAATCAATTCACAATGCTGAAATAAAAAGCAACCTCAATAAACAAGAATTGAGAGGTTGATACAAATGTTGTTCTAAGGACAACCTTACACCAAAAACCAAGGGTTTATGGTAGGACAACCTTATTTCTAGAAAGGTCTTTGTATCAAAAACTCAAACTAAAGAGGAATAAATAAATAGCAAAGAATTGAAATAAATTGCAAGAATTTAAATCTAAATCATTACAACATTCCCACAATGCTTGAAATGTAAAAATTACAACATTCACATCCACACATACATTCCACAATTGAATAATCAAATATAGGAAAATAAAGCACACATTCACACAACACAAAGAGTTATAGTGGTTCACCTATGTGTACACCAACTGTTCAACAATAGCCACACAGATTGCTACTCCACTCCTAATATCCTCACACAGGGGATATTAGCGTTCACTATCAAATAGGCTTTCACAGGTTCACCCAAAACCTTCACAATTTTGTCTTTTTCAACGAGCTTACACAATTAAAAAACCCTTACTTCTGAGTTTTCTGGCACTCCTCAGATAACCAAACAACTTTAAGATTTTTCTGGCTTAACCTCAAATAAAACCAAATAAAGTAAATTACACAAAATGTAAAATACATATTTTTCTTCTTTGTTGTAGCAGCCTAGAAGAATCAAGTCGGAGTAGAGGTTGAATGTCAAAGTTCAATGTCCAATACTCATTATATAATGGTTCTAAGTTCTAATAGATTTTAAATTACAACAAATGGGCTAACTTTAATTGATTTTGATTCCAGAAAAAGGAAAACAACACTTCCTCTTTTCAGATCAGATTGGAATATAGGAAACAAAATCAATTTAAAAAGCTAAAGAAAGAAAATATTAAATATGCACACTTAGCTTAAATGGAGCACAAACTTATCTCTCTGAAGACCGGATTAAAATTGCTTGAGTAATATCTTTTATTATGAGATTCGTGATCTATTTATAGGTGAGCAAATCATGTCTTCAACTAATCTAGAAGTCGCTATGACTGGTCGTAGGACCAACGGAAATTTGAAAATTCGAGCGTGATAAGATAAGGCAGTTTCACGACTGGTCGTTGATAGTCTATGACTGGTCGAAGGACACCTTCGACTGGTCGAAGGTTGCTCACGACTAGTCGAAGCAAGTCGAATTTCAACGTTGTAGTTTGAGTCGTAGGTCTACGACAGGTTAAAGAAGAAATCGACACTGTTCATACGACTAGTCAAACATACCTCACGACTGGTCGAAGCTTAACAGAAAATTCTGAATTTTTGTAAAAAACTTACGACTGTTCCAAGCAATTCTTAGACGGGTCAAAGCAGTGCTAGGATTAGTCGAACAAAGTCCAGGACTAGTCTTAGAACATACTAAACTCACTTATATAAAACATATGAATTATGTATCTGAAATGACCTACTCTAAAGGTCAACCTAAGGTCAAACATACCTTAATAGTAAAGTAAGGACATTAAAATTTAGATGAGTGACCTTGAGCATAATGAAGCTTGAGATCTTGGTGTAGCTTGAACTTGAAAGCTTCTTGAGATCTTAAATTATACTTGTCTTGAACTAAGTCGAACATTCTCACATTCTCGAGTCTTGACTTGTGAACATTGCTTCTCTATTGAAGCTGTTCTTGTGAGACTTTTGTCTTGACTTGACATATCATGTGTAGAGCTTTGTTCTTCACATATGCAAGCTTCATAACAAGATACATACAATGTCTTTGGCACCACAAATTTGACAATATAGTGAGGCTATCAACTATAGCACTTACAATCTCCCCCTTTGTCAAATTAGTGATAAAACACACTCACAATATTTCATAAAACAGAATATCTGATTAAAGAATCATGCACCCCAGTTAATATCAACTGGCACAAATTCATAATAGTATGAACCTGTAAATCAATTCAACATATATTCCACCTCTGCACATACTCCCCCTGAGTACCATACATCCATTAAACATCCATTCTCCCCCTTTTTGTCACAATAGGACAAAGGAAGCAATGAACAAATAGCTAAGGAGTTAAAATGAGAGAGTGAAAAAGATAGGATAGATGAGAAAAAAGGATAAACAATACATATAATCCATAAACAGAGATAAGTCAAAAGTAGCAACAATCTCACAAACAGAGAGAGAGAGAGAGAGAGAGAGTAGAGAAATAAAGTTATTACACTCCAGTAGAATAAAAGGAACTAATCTGAGCCAGAAGAAGGAGCAGGGATGAAAGTTTCAAGTTGATGCATGCCCTTGTTCAAGCGCCTAAGATAATTGCGCATATATTTGAACTGTAAAGCATGGGCAACATTCATGTTATCTATCTTAACATTCATATTTTCAGCCTTCTCCTCCAATCCACGCAAACGCGCATCAAATTCAGATGGTTTATAATCAAGATCATTTGCTGAATCAGATGCTAGTTCTTCAAAAATATCATCCATGTTAATATCATCACAAGGAAGATCATGAGCTTTTACTTCATGTCTAGCTTCGGCACCACCATTACCATCACCTTGACCAGGAAACATATCCAGCTTCATCTTATTAAGGTTAGAATTGTTAAATATCAGATGATGGATAGGGGCTTCTTCAACAGGCATGTCGACTAACATATGTGTAACCAACACAGTCATCAAATAAGCAAAAGGGATGTCACTGTGCCTGGATGGAGTCGAAATTGAATAATATAGTGACAAATCAAGGATGGTAAACAAATATGAGCACCGCTGGCAACATTATGAAGAACACGAACCATGAAGCACGTGAATTCAGATTTATTACCAGATCGAGGATACACGTTAGACACAAAGATCTTGTGAAGAACTCTGTATTTGGGTAACAAAAACCTTGAAGGAAGCGCATTCCATTTATGTGTCCATTGAACATCCAAATTACATAAATCTCTAGTGAGCATACGTTTTTCAGTTACTAAGGGTTTTTCAGATAAATTATGGATAAGAATGCCCTCATCATTCACAGGAATTTCCATAAGAGCTGAAATCAAATGATGATCAACGTCAAATGGTCCTTCTCTTGTGGCTATCTTAAACGTTAAATTTTCCAACGAAAAAGCACTTATGCATGTGAACATGGACTGGACAATGGACCGGTATGCTGGCCCACCCCAATGCAATAAGTTATCTCAGCCTACAGTCTGAAGAATAAGAAAGATATCAAATGGAGCAACATGATTAATATCAACTAGATGTTCAACAATAACGTTACGCAATCTGATGTCCCGAACATAAGACAGATCATCATCGGGGGCCCGAAGATGACGCTTAGTGATAAGAGCCGATCTGGATGAAGATGAACCACGAGATGTTGTCTTTCTACCTCTAGATGCCATTTGTAACAAGGATTTCAAGGAGACAAAGAGTTGCAAAGGATTGAGAAGTAGGTTTTCTCAAATCAGATTTGGGTGTAGAAAAACCGAAATCTCAACAAAATTCGAAATAGATAACTTCAAGAGAGAAATAGAAGTAATCTAGTCACAAATCTACAAGAAAAAAGTAAATGGAGCACTAACCTTAAAGATTTTGAAAGATGGGTTTGACTGGTCGGGCGTCGACTCATCGGAGAGAGAAGAAGAAATGAGGAAGAAAGTGTTTTCCCCCAAATTTAAGACAATCACCGCAATTCACGACTGGTCGAGAGCATTCTTCGATCGGTCGTGCCACGACAGGTCGAGTACCATTAAAAATCTGATTTCATGCATATTTAACAAAAATTGAAATTTAAACTAGCAAATATATACAATATGATCCAAATAGGCATCAATAATCATTTTAAAATGCACATGCCAAGGTCAAATTTCAATTTGTTAAACCTGCTTTTGTCGAGCGGTTTAGTGAAGATGTCAGCACGTTGATTCACGGTAGGGATATATTCTAAAGATATAAACTTTCTTCTACTCATTCACAAATATAATGAAATCTAATGTCAATGTACTTAGTACGAGAATGTTGAATTGAATTTTTCAAAATATTTATGGCACTGGTATTATCACAATATAATAACATAGAATCCTGTTTAATTCCATAATCACTTAGTATACGATTCATCCAAACAAGTTGTGTACACGCATTACCAGCTGCGATATATTCAGCTTCAGCAGTTGAAAGTGATATAAAACTTTGTTTCTTGCTAAGCTAAGAAATCAAACAGTTTCCAATATAAAAGCAACCACCACTGGTAGATTTTCTATCATCAAGATTACTAGCCCAGTCAGCATCCGAGTACCCAGCTAATTGAACACTAGTGTCATGAGGATACCAGAGACCGAGATTAATAGTACTTGCGACATATCGCATAATTCATTTAACAACAATTAAATGAGATTCTTTAGGATCAGACTGATATCTAGCACAAATACCAACACTTAAAGCAATATCAAGTCTACTGAGAGTTAAATACAGTAAACTACCAATCATACTCCGATATAATTTCGGATCCACATTTTTACCTGCAGTGTCTTTTGAGAGTTTCAAAGTTGTATTCATAGGAGTATCAAAATTCCTACCATTCTCAAATCCAAATCTCTTAATCAAATTCATAGCATATTTAGATTGAGAGATGAACATTCCATCAGGTCGTTTTTTTACTTGTAACCCAATGAAATAATTCAATTCCCCAACCATGCTCATCTCAAACTGAGATTTCATCAAATCTGCAAACTCAATAGTCATGTTAGTACAGGTAGATCCATAAATAATATCATCAACGTAGATTTGAACCATTAAGATATCTTCGTTATGTTTCTTAACAAACAATGTTTTATCGACACTTCCCATTTGAAAGTTATGACAGAGTAAAAACTTAGTCAATTTCTCGTACCATGCTATGGGAGCTTGTTTTAGACCATAAAGAGTTTTTTTAAGATGGTATACATGATCAGTAAACTTAAGGTCTTCAAATCGTGTAGGTCGTTCAACATATACTTCTTCATGTAAATCACCATTTAAAAAGGCACTCTTTACATCCATTTGAAAATTTTTAAACTTTCTAAAGCATGCAATGGATATAAAAAGTCTGATTGATTCAAGATGAGCAACTAGGGCAAAGGTTTCATCGTAATCAATACCTTCAATTTGAGTGTACCCTTGTACAACTAATCTTGCCTTGTTCCGAATAATATTCCTAAGTTCATCAGATTTACTTTTAAAACTCCACTTTGTTCCGATAATATGTTTATCTTTATGTATAGGAACAAGATACCAGACATCATTTCGAACAAATTGATTAAATTCTTCTTGCATAGCAACTATCCAGTTTTCATCAGCAAGAGCTTCTTTTACGTTAGATGGTTCTATCTGGGACGTAAAATATACATAATTACATATATCCTCAAGTTGTTTACGGGTACGAACACCAGTGAGAGGGTTTTCAAGAATCTGTGTGGTTGGATGATCTTTAACAGTCTTCAATTCAGAATTAGTCTGATTAGATGAAGTATCAGGTTTATCAATTACAAGAACTTCATCATTATCTGGACTTGAGACTGGTGTGTTTAAGCGATCATCAATGACCACATTAATGGACTCTTGAATCACACCGGTCCTTTTGTTCAGAACCCTATAAGCTTGACTATTTAAAGAATATCCTAAAAATATCCCTTCATCACTCTTCGTATCAAACTTTCCCAGATTTTCACGATCTCGTAAAATATAGCACTTGCTACCAAAAACTCGAAAGTATTTGACAGTAGGCTTTTTATCGAACCACATTTCGTAAGCCGTTTTATCATTACCTTTACTAGTGTAAACCCGGTTAATGCTATAACAAGCTGTATTGACTGCTTCAGCCCAAAGATTCTTAGAGAGCTTTATGCCATTCAACATAACATTAGCCATTTTCCTTTCAACTATACTATTTTGTTGAGGAGTTTTGGGAGTTGAGAATTCGTGTAATATTCCCTGGTCACTGCGGAACTTCTCAAAATCGATATTCTCAAATTCGGATCCATGATCACTACGAATCTTACAGATTTGAGAACCTTTTTCAGTTTGAATTCTTTTTAGAACTTTTCTTCATTCTTCAAGGGTTTTAGATTTGTCTCTTAAGAAGACTACCCATGTATATCTGATAAAATCATATACAATTACCAAGATATATCTTTTGCCACCTCGACTCTCCGTCCTGGTAGGTCTTATCAGATCCATATGGAGAAGCTCGAGTGGTCTAGATGTGGCATTGGAATTCACCTTTTTGTGTGAATTCCTTGTTTGTTTGCTAATCTGGCATTCGCCACATATTTTACCTAATTTTTGTAGTTTGGGTAGACCTCTTATAAGTTCTCGTTTGCTCAATCTATATAGATTTTAGTAGTGTACATGTCTAAGACGTTATGCCATAAATCAGTCTCGTCTGTATGGACCATGTAACAAGATTGACTAGTTGAGCTAGATTCGCTTACAATATAGCAGTTTTCAGACGTTCTACGTCCAGTTAATATTACCGAACCCTTGTTATTTAGAATCTCACAACTTTGATTAGAAAATCTTACACTATGGTTATTATCACATATTTGAGATATGCTTAGCAGATTATGTTTCAGTCCTTCAACATACAAAACATTTTTAAACAAAGGAAGGTTATAAAGATGAACCGTACCTTGGCCCATAATCTTATAGTTGCTGCCATCACCACATGTGACTGAACCATCAGTCATGTCTTTGAGATCGGTGAATAAACCTTTGTCACCACTCATATGCCTTGAGCATCCACTGTCTAGGTACCACTTAGAATGGATTGTAGCTTTGAAAGCTATGTGGGCAACCAAGCAAGTACCCTTTGGAACCCATTTCATAACCGTTTTGGGTTTAGGTGGATAGTTGGACTTCTTTCGTTTGTAAGAGTTATAAGTATGACCTAGTAAGTTAGACTTTAGAAGCTCCTTAAGTAAATCAACTATCTTTTCAACCAAAGGAATTTGGTTTTGCATTTTATAGTTGATATGGTTTTTAGGTTTTTGAAAAGATTTTGGGTTTTTAGAAAATATTTGATCTTTCCCTTTTGAGTTTAAGCTCTCTCCCTTTACAAACTTGGGAGGAGTGTTCTTTGTTTTAGGAGGAACACTCTTATCATAGCCCAAACCGGATCGATCGCCACATTTTCTTGATCCTGATAAGAGTTTTTCTAATTTAGGATCACCTTGGGCATATTTCCAGGTTTCTTTTAAACTCAAGAGAGAAGAAACTTCATTTTTAAGTCGTTCGTTTTCAGAATTTAGATTTTCAATCTGGGAGGTTTTGAATTCTAAATCGCATTTAGATTTTTCAAAACAGTCTGAAATATGGGACTTTTCTAAAATAAGAGCTTCATAATTTTCCTTAAGTTTTGAGAATTTCTCTTTTTAAAGTTTCAGTTTCACAGCAATTTTACAACTTTCCTTGTATAGGGCATTGTAGGCATCTTGAAGATCATCTTCGTTTTCACATTCACTATTCAGATTTTCTTCACTAGTTGAGTCATCATTATCTGAAAAAGTGAATTTGACTAGAGTCATAAGGGCTTTCACTTCATTGCCCAACTCGGTTTCAGAGTCTTCTGAATCAGAAGAAACTTCAGAATCAGAAGATTCATCCCAAGTAGACATCATACTTCTCTTTTTCGACTTGCCCTTATTAGGACATTTATTAGCCAAATGCCCATACTCATGGCAGTTGTAGCACTGACTGTCTTTCAATGATTTTCTTGATTTAGGTTTAGGTTTCTTTTTATCATTAGCTTTTTGAAGATCAACCCTCTTTTTACTTTTAAAAATCTTATAAAACTTTTTCGTCAAAAGGGCCATATCATCTTCAGAGTTTTCTAAATCAAAATTTAAATCATTTTCTTGAAAACCATTTTTAGAAGTTTTTAAGGCAATAGATTTACCTTTTGGAGCTTTAAAGGTTAACTCATAAGTCTGTAGTGAGCCAACTAATTCCTCAACCCTCATATTGTCCGTATCACAAAGTTCTTGGATTACAGTTACTTTAGAATTGAACCGTTCAGGAAGTGAGCGTAGTATTTTAGCACATATCTTGCTTTTAGGGATTTTATCGTCTAAACCTCACATAGAGTTTACAATGTCATTCAATCTAATATAGAAGTCCATGAACATTTCATTTTCCTCCATACGTTTTCCTCAAATTTAGCTGTGAGGATTTGCATTTTAGATTTCTTGACAATTGAAGTACCCTCATGTGTCATTTCCAATATATCCCAAGCTTGTTTTACAGAATCACAGGATATAATTCTTTTGAATTCATCCGGTGATAGTGCGCAAGTGATTGCATTTAGTGCTTTTGCATTTGCACTACTCTCACTTTTTGAAGTGTGGTCCATGAGAAATAAGGTGTTACTCTAATTGATTTTGAACCATCGATTCCAGTTACTTCAGTGGTAGGACGGGTCCATTCATTCACTGTGGCTAGCCACACATTTTCATCCATGGATTTGAGGAAGATCCTCATCCTGGCTTTCCAATAGGCATAATTGGTGCCATAGAAAGGTGGAGGCCTAGTGACTGAAAGGCTATCAAAATTTGACATCTTATTTATATAGCTTAGATCGTTAGTTCAGGAAATAAATCCAAGAATAACAAATAAAAATGAGCTATTTGGCTTTGATACCACTTGAAATGGCCAAGTTATATGTCCTAGTGGGGGGAGGGGGGGGGGGGGGGGGGTGAATAGGACAACGCCAAATTAAAAATAATCACAGTGGAATTTAATAATGAGATAGCCAAATAAAGTAAATCAATTCACAATGCTGAAATGAAAAGCAACCTCAATAAACAAGAATTGAGAGGTTGATACAAATGTTGTTCTAAGGACAACCTTACACCAAAAACCAAGGGTTTATGGTAGGACAACATTATTTCTAGAAAGGTCTTTGTATCAAAAACTCAAACAAAAGAGGAATAAATAAATAACAAGGAATTGAAATAAATTGTAGGAATTGGTATCATCGTCATCTTGATCATGACTGGGTGTGATCTATCGATCATCTATCATAAAATTTATCGATTATTATATAATCCCAGTTCTTTTGTTAAGAACTCGTTATGCCTGACTATTTAGAGCATAACCACTAAATATTCCCTTATTACTTTTGGCTTTAATTCTTCCCAAGTTTTCACAGTCACGTAAAATAAAACATTTACTTCTAAAAGTTCAAAAATATTTGACAGTGGGATTTTTGTTAAACCATAGTTCATAAGTTATTTTGTTTCTAGCTTTTATAATATAAATACGATTAATTATATAACATGCAGTACTAACAGCTTCAACCCATAAATATTTAGGTAAGTTTATGCTATTTAGCATTATACTAGCCATTTCTTACAAAATTCTATTTTTTCTTTTAGCAACCACATTTTACTGAGGTGTTTTCGGAGCAGAAAATTCATGCATTATTCCATGGTCATTGCAATATTTCTCAAAATTGTTATTTTCAAATTCAGTTCCATGATCACTTTTAATTTTGACCATAAATAACTCTTTTTCAATCTGGATGTGTTTTATAAGTTTTCTGACTTTGTCAAGAGTATCTGACTTTTCTCTTAGAAATGCTACCTAAGAATATCTAGTGTACTCATTAACTACAACCAAAAAATATTTCTTTCTGCCTCTACTTCTGTTCTAGTTGGTTCCACTAAATCCATGTGGAGAAGTTCAAGAGGTCTTATCGTGGCTAAGGAGTTCACTTTCTTGTGACTACTCCTAACTTGCTTGCTTATCTGACAGATGCCACATAATTTTTCTATTTTTTTTTTCAGTTTGGGTAGGCCACGTAAGTGATCTCTTTTGCTCAATTTATATAGATCTCTATAGTTTACAAGTCCAAGATGTTGATGATATAGTTCAGTCTTGTCTGTTTGGACCATGTAACACGAATGGTTTGTTGAGTAAGAGTCATCAATTATATAGAGATTTTTAGAAGTTCTGCGACCATTTAATATTACATTTCCTTTCTCATTAATTATCTCACATCCATGATCTGAAAATTTTATGTTATTTTTATTATCACAGATCTGAGATATGCTCAAAAGATTATGTTTTAAGCCTTCAACATATAAAACATTTTCAAAGAGAGGTAAGTTAGGAAGTTGTAAATTACATTAGCCGATAATCTTGTAGTTGCTTCCATCTCCGAATGTAACCGAGCCGCCATTTATTTGGTTGATGTTTAAGAGTATAACCTTATCACCTGTCATGTGTCTCGAACATCAACTATCTAGGTACCATCTTGAATGGCTACTTACTTTAAAAGTTGTGTGGATTACGAGACACTTAAGCTTTAAAACCTATTTCATTACAGTTCTAGGTTTAGGAGGATCTCTTGCTTTTTGCTTAGTTTGGGAGTTAGGATTTCTACTTTTTCTATATACTCCAGTCTTACTAGAGTTGGATTTCAATCGCTCATTAAGCAAGTCCACAATTTTATCAGCTAAAGAAGGATTTCTATCATTATTTCTTTGATATTGGTAGTTTGCATTATTTTTTACATTAAAGGTTCGATAAGGGTATGAGTTTTTGAAGTCATTTCTTTTATAGTTTGATTCTTTTAGAGTCTTTTGAAATGGCCAAGCTATATGTCCTTTGGGGGGGGGGGGGGGGGGTGAATAGGATAACACCAAATTTAAAATAATTACAGCGGAATTTAATAATGAGATAATCAAATAAAGTAAATCAATTCACAATGCTAAAATGAAAAACAACCTCAATAAACAAGAATTGAGAGGTAGATACAAATGTTGTTCTAAGGACAACCTTACACCAAAAACCAAGGATTTATGGTAGGACAACCTTATTTTTAGAAAGGTCTTTGTATTAAAAACTCAAACTGAAGAGGAATAAATAAATAGCAAGGAATTAAAATAAATTGCAGGAATTTAAATCTAAATTATTACAGCATTCCTACATTGTTTGGAATGTAAAAATTACAACATTCACATCCACACATAGATTCCACAGCTGAATAATCAAAGATAGGAAAATAAAGCACACATCCACACAACACAAAGAGTTATAGTGGTTCGCCTGTGTGTACACCAACTGTTCAACAACAGCCACACAGATTGCTACTCTAATCCTAATATCCTCACACAGGAGATATTAGCGTTCACTATCAAATAGGCTTTCACAAGTTCACCCAAAACCTTCACAATTGTGTCTTTTTCAACGGGCTTACACAATTAAAAAACCCTTACTTCTGAGTTTTCTGGCTCTCCTCAAATAACTAAACAACTTTAAGATTTTTCTAGCTAAACCTCAAATAAAACCAAATAAAGTAAATTACACAAAATGTAAAATACCTGTTTTTCTTCTTTGTTGTAGCAGGCCGGAAGAACCAAGTTGGAGTAGAGGGTTGAATGTCAAAGTTCAATGTCTAATACTCATTATATAATGGTTTTAAGTTCTAATAGATTTTAAATTAAGACAAATAGGCTAACTTTAATTGATTTTGATTCCAGAAAAAGGAAAACAACACTTCCTCTTTTCAAATCAGATTGGAATACAAGAAACAAAATCAATTTAAAAAGCTAAAGAAAGAAAATATTAAATATGCACACTTAGCTTAAATGGAGCACAGACTTATTTCTCTAAAGGCCAGATTAAAATTGCTTAAGTAATATCTTTTATTCTGAGATTCATGCTCTATTTATAGGTGAGCAAATCACGTCTTCAACTGATTTAGAAGTCGCTACGACTGGTCGTAGGACCAACGAAAATTTGAAAATTCGAGCGCGATAAGATAAGGCAATTTCACGACTGGTTGAAGGACACCTTCGACTGGTCGAAGGTTGCTCGCGATTAGTCGAAGCAAGTCGAATTTCAACATTGTAGTTTGAGTCGTAGGTCTACGACAGGTCAAAGAAGTAGTCGACATTATTCATACGACTAGTCGAACAGACCCCAGGACTGGTCGAAGCTTAATAGAAAATTCTGAATTTTTGTAACAAACTTACGACTGGTCCAGGCAATTCTTAGATAGGTCGAAGCAGTGCTAGGATTAGTCAAACAAAGTCCGGGACTAGTCTTAGAACATACCAAACTCACTTATATAAAACATATGAATTATGTATCCGAAATGACGTACTCTAAAGGTCAACCTAAGGTCAAACATACCTTAATAGTGAAGTAAGGACATTAAAATTTAGACGAGTGACCTTGAGCATAATGAAGCTTGAGATCTTGGTGTAGCTTAAACTTGAAAGCTTCTTGATATCTTAAATTATACTTGTCTTGAACTAAGTCAAACATTCTCACATTCTCGAGTCTTGACTTGTGAACATTGCTTGTCTATTGAAGCTGATCTTAGGAGACTTTTGTCTTGACTTGATATATCATGTGTAGAGCTTTGTTCTTCACATATACAAGCTTCATAACAAGATACACACAGTGTATTTGGCACCACAAATTTGACAATATAGTGAGGCTATCAACTATAGCACTTACATCTTTACTTTAGAGTTTGAGGATTCTCCTTTTACAAAGGTAGGAGCAGAATCCTTAGATTTCAAAGTGTTATTTTTAATATAACCTAGTCCAGACTTGTCACCACATTGCTTAGTTGAGGTTAACAGTTTTTCAAGTTTCTGGTCACTAAGGGTATATTTCCAAGTGTCCTTTGAACTCTGAAGGGAAGAAACTTCAAGTTTTAATTTCTCATTTACAAATTTAAGTTTTTGTAATTCAGAAATCTTTAAACTCAAATCTAACTTAGTCTTTTTAAAACAATCGAAAAAATGAGATTTTTCTAAAACAGTTTTTTTAAGTTATAATTGTAGTTTAACGTTTTTTTTTTTTTTTTTTTGAATTTTCAATTTAGCTGCAATCTTTCAACTTTCTCTATATAGGGCATCATATGCATCTTGAAGATCATCTTCATTTTCAGAGTCACTTCTTGGAGTTTCATAATCAGACATATCACGGTCATTTGAAAAAGTGATTCTTGTTGAGGTCAAATATTGCATATTATCCCCCATTTATATCTTGGTTTTATGAACATGATATTGCTCAATGCCTTATTTTTACTCATGTCTGTGTTTTAAGGTGAATTTGAGAGCTTGGACTGGAAACGGTGCTAAAAGCGTGGATTTGACGCTCAAAGATCACCAATACAAAGATTGGATCTTAGGAGACAAAGATTGAAGATTTCAAGGTCCCAAGATTCAAGAAAACCAAGTGGAGAAGGAAAGAAGTTGAAAGAACAAGTGCAAAATTCACATTGACTGTGTCATCGATCACCGACCGATGACAACGAGGTTATCATTCGAGGGCATCGAACACGGGTCGATGACATCGAATTTATGAAAGAAAATTGAGTTAGTTGCTGGACAATTTGAAGACATTTATTGATGACTCTAAGACTTGTTCGATGACTCGAAGCCTCTCTCGATGACATCGAATTTTTTATGGATTTTCAGCAAAACTCGCTGGCCACATTGAGCACCATGTTCGATTATTCGAAGGCCTCCTCGATGATACCGAAGATCTCCTCGATGACATCAAAGTACTCGTCGATGACATCGAATTTATTAAAGAAATTGAATTAACTCTCTGGACTGTTTTGGATGCGTTATCGATTCCTCGAACAACATTCGATGATATCGAAGGCCTCTTCGATGATATCGAAGGTAGGTTCGATGACATAAAAGGTTACAGAGTCCGGATGAAGTTACAAAAGCATAGAAAAAGTACGTATAAAAGGCACCTTCGATGACATCAAAGCCAGTTCGATGTCATTGAACGATTCGTATGGACTTACGCAGAGTTACGCGGAGTGCGTAAATTTGAGGAAGTTTCCAGATTTTTCCAAGTCGGTGCGAAAGGAGGTATTGCACAACTATAAATAGGAGTCCCTAGGGCACTCATAGGCATCAATATAGGGTTTGGAGGAGCGAAGCACAAGGGTGGAGAGCCGTCACCAAGCATTTTTCTTCTTTCTTCCTTAGTTTTTCATGCTTTCTTTTAGGGTTTTAGATCCAATCATGTCTATGGTTGGCTAAACCTCTTAGCTAGGGCTAAGACGTAAAGCTTGTAGCGTGATGAGATGTTTCTATTACTTTAATTCATGTTTATGTGGAACCTACTTTGATTATAGTTTGATATTCGAGGAATACTTTTAGTTTTTAATGGTCTATTGTGACTCAAATTACAGTAGATTTGCAATAGCTTTGAGTATCTTTTTTTCACGCTCTGAGATTATGAAATTAGGAAATCCTATTGTTCACCATCGTCCCTTGGGCATGGTTGGATGATGGAATCCCTTCTAATCTTCATGATTATCTTATAATCGATTGTGGGAATTGGTAGATCCTGTTGTTTGTCATAGTCTCCTAGGCATGGTTTTGTGATGAAATCACTTCCAATCCTCATAACTCTCATCCATTGAGAATTAGGTCAAAGGAACTTCAGATTTGGTTTTATCGAGATATCTTCCAATTGGATAGGATAGGACTCCAATTCCAGTTATGTCCTTGAATCAAGCATAACATCACCTTGATTGTTACAAGTGGATCCTTGGAAACCCTACTTCCCACCTTTGAATTCTTAAGTTTCTAATTAAATCCTTCACAATTACTCCCTTTAATTTCATATTTAGATTCACATCTTCATTTAGTTCTACTTATAGTTACTTTCAAAGAACACACAAGATTAGTCCTTGTGAATTCGACCTCGGTCTCACTGAGATTTTTACTACATTGTGACCCTACACTTGAGGTTATGAACATGTTTTTGGCGCCGTTGTCAGGGATTAACGGTTGTATTTTTCTGAGATTAACTAGTTTTGGAATTAGGGTAAGATTATGATTTGTTTACTTTCTATTTTTAGGTTAGGGTTTTTCTGAATTATTTTTAGAAACTAATTTACTTTCTGATTCTAGGATAGAACTTTTCTAATTTATTTTTAGAAACTAACTCATCTTTCTAATTTCAAGATTAGAAACTTTCCTTTTTCGTGTTTAGAAACTAATTCACTTTATTTTTTCTTTTGCAGGATCCTAGCATAGAAACTTCTAATTTGGTAACTTCTTTCTAATTCTCTCTTTCTATTTCTAGATTTCTATTTCCTTTTTCTTTTTAGGTTTAGGTTAGTTTTTGAAATTGAGGGCTGAGAGTGTTTTATGCCCAAGTGGGTCAGTGATAACATTCGACGTCTTTTGAGTGAAGGAGGATTGGTTGAGGGGTTATCTAACCATCACAGAATTAGACACTACTCGAGATCCATAGAGTTAATTGAAGTTATGACTACTAATC
Organism: Magnolia officinalis; assembly: GCA_021015155.1. NCBI lineage: Eukaryota > Viridiplantae > Streptophyta > Magnoliopsida > Magnoliales > Magnoliaceae > Magnolia > Magnolia officinalis. The sequence continues at coordinate 48,349,518 of JAJHSJ010000006.1, forward strand.
AAGTGGCCAATCAACCTTCAAATCCACCTCAACCTAGGGTTGAGGAATTCCTGGATGAGAATGAGGTGCACCAAGCATCTCGCCTCGTACTTTACAAGACTATTTACAACCGGCGGGGGTGAGCACACCCTCCTGCATGATTTTTTTAGAAAATACAGGACATATGGATATCAAGCCATGGTGATCCAACTCCTTCCAAAATTCCATGGACTTGAATATGAAAATCTATATTTATTTACACTTGAAAGAGTTTGATGAGATCATAGCTACTTTATATTTTCCTAATGTGTCCAATGACACGGTCAGGGTAAAACTCTTTTCCTTTTCTTTGAAAGAGAAAGCTAAGACGTGGTTCCATTCACTACATCCTCGATCTATTGTTAGATGGAACGACATGAAAAAGTAGTTCATAAAGAAATTCTTCCCATACTATAAAACGAACACCTTTAGAAAATCAATCATGAACTTCGCCCAAAAGGAAGATGAGACATTCTTCCAATGTTGGGAGTGGTTCAAGGATCTTGTCAATTCATGCCCACAACATGGATTTGAAACTTGACGAATAATGAGTTTTTTTTTTTAATATGATGAGCTGATTTCTTCCATGCGCCAAATAGTTGAGACAATGTAAAATGGGGAATTCATGAACAAAGAGGTTGATGATGTGTGAGATTATTTTGACAAGCTTGCTGAAAACACACAATCATGGGACATCTCCCCAAAATCTAGCACGACTTCTAGGCCTACTCAATCAAAGGAAAGGGGTGGAATTTATCTTCTGAAAGAAGATGATGATATAAATGCTAAAGTGGTTAATCTCACAAGAAAACTCGAGGCCATGGAACTAAAGAAAGACAATGCTATGTGTAACGACTCGAAATTTTCCGTACAAGGGCTCGAGTACCACCTCGACCAGAAATCACTTAGGATTAAATCCTTTAGAAATTTAACAAAGTTAACTAAGTGCTAAACTAGATTAGCCATGAAATCCGTTGGAATCGCTTTAAATACGATCTGCAAGACCCAAAACTTGTAGAATCATTGACGCTAGGTTACCCTAAAGTCTAGGATCAAACTCATTATCCGACTACTCTCGGGAATGAATTGAAACTCCGTATCAGGTCTAGACCGCACATCGGGAGTCCGAATAATACGAAGTTAAGGAATTAGGACCGCCTCGCTGGGCTTGACAACCATCTCGGAAATCAAGTCCAGACAGTGTCCCACGGCTGTTCGCTCGAGTCCGGAGCGAGGGAGTGTGAAAACTCTTGTTTTCTTTACAAAATAAATATCTTGAATAGTGATCTGACACGTATCACTTGCGAACATTTTATAAGTAACCAGACCGTCAGAATCTCACCCAAATACACCCTCGGATCAGGAAAAATTTCATAAACATTTACATGTACTTGGAATTGTTGATCGAAGTCCGCTGACCGTTGAACTGAAACTGGTCCGCCACGCATGATCTGGAAACCCTACTGGAACGAAAACTTAACTTCATCTAGATCCAAGATAGTTGAGCTTAAGTCCAACTTTTGGCTCAAGGAGGCCCGCTAGAAGTCCTCCGTTAAGCTGAAACAATGCCGTTTTGGCTATAATATAAGTATACCTTGAACTTAAGTCTATTTTAGAGAGTTTTTGGGCTATATAAGGACCTTAGAGCACCCTCTCTCACAGCCATACGAATTTGGGATAAACCCTAAGTAAGAAGAGAGAAAAAGAGAGAGAAATCTTGAGAGTTGTGGGAGAATCTCCCTGCGACTGTTTCTAGTCACCACACGGGCTGCACCACCCTTTTCTTGTCGCTTTTCCGGTGATACCGACTCCGTTTTAAGGTAAGAAACCCTAACCCTAAATCTGTTTTAGAGTGGGATGGTTATAGGTTATGAAATAACTAATCGGTTTCGCTCTTTAGGCTACAAAATCGCCGGATACGGAAGCCTAACCAACTTAGCTGATTCATTGCAATCCTAAGGTGTAAGGTGAGGACTTTAGGTGTATAGGTTATGGTTTTCAATGCTTTCAATGTCAGATAATGATAGATTCATGATCTGCATGTAATTGCACATGTACAAAGTGCTTTTCTTTTCCTGTTTCGATTAAAGATGCAGAATATGGAATTTTACATACTCTAGGTATACGTAGAAATACCGTATACGTACAAATTTTGGAAATGTGTTTGCCATGGTTATTTGTTGTATGAATATATGGTATATGGATAAAATACTTATTTGGCGAAAGGAATCGCCATAATACATGTTTGCTTATATACACTATGTATGTTGAAATTGTGTATTCTAGAAAATACCGTATATGTATAAATTTTGGAGGTGTATTTGTCATGATTATTTGCCGTATGAATATGATATACACAGATAAAATACTCACTTGGCGAAAGGATAGCCCTAATGCATGATTTACTAACATACATCATGTATGTTGAAATTGCGTATTCTAAGTGTTTGTGAAAATGCTTGTGAGAGCAAGTGCTTAGATGTTAATGCCTTAGATAGGTGTTGAGATGGGATGCTCAACTACCTTAGAGACCTGTATGATCTCCTCCATGTGGCTGTTTACTTTATGCGCTTACTTAGGAGATACATGTATTTGTATTTTTGTTTACATAGTATTTTACAATATGCTTTATAACATGCTTTATAACATGCTTTATGATATGTTTGCTAACATGCTTGATTTACTTTGTCTATTATACTTTACTATACATGTTCTAAATGAGTATTGATTGAGTTTGGGACTATGTCTATAGTCCAGACATTCGGTACCATACTTGGGATCGTGGTTGAGATTCATCTCGCCACATAAGATGTGTTTGGCGAACCCGAGTCGTACTTCGGTTGGCGATAGTGGTTGGCCACACGAAGTGCTTCTGTGCTTCATATCACTCAACTTGTTGTGCGCCTGAGCTAGCCGAACACGTCAAGTAACCCGATATGTCTAATGTATGTTCACCATGTTTGGTCGCTACTGCTTGAACCTAGGGTACCAAACTTACTAGTGGAATCCCATTAACCATGGTACCTCGATCCGCTAAAGACTCATGAGCCAGGCATGGTGGTATGGGACACCGTGGTCGAGCTGTCGGCCTACGGTGGGGCCACGTCCCTCCCCGTAGTGACCAGTGAACAACCCGACTCGTGAGCCGATTATGGTGGTATGGGACACTATATTCGAGCTGTCGGCCTACACTACTTGATGGGTGATGGGGGAGTGGTGCAACGATTCCGTGTAACAGCCCTGACAGCCCTGACCGTATCCGGTGTAGTGACCTCGAGCATACTCTGAAATCGCAGTGAGCCTTAGGGTTTTGCCGCAGTATGTAGAGTATAGGCTAGGCCTGTATTGATAAGGTAATGGGGGAGTGGTGCAACGATTCCGTGTAACAGCCCTGACAGCCCTTGCAGTGACTTAGAAACACACCATCATATGAGATTGTCTAGGACTGACGACCCTAAAATGGATCATGTTTGGGAATGATATAAGGGAGGTACCTTAGTTTCCCAATCCTGATGTTTGAAATGGACTAATAAAAACTCGGTAATCATGCTCATCATGCATTACATGTGCCTGGAAGATGTGGAGCACTGAGGGATGAAAGCATGCCGCGAACGAATAGGGTGTCGCATTAGGGAGTATGTCAGTGAGGGCATCCATCATGACTACATTCATACTTGCATTAATAAGAGTAGTTAGGAATGTTTGATTTTACTGCTTTATCATTACTGCTTGACTGAATTGATAACATGATAACTTATGCCTTATTGTTCCACTGAGTTAGTTACTCACTCCCACGTTACGGGACGGTGTTGCGCACACCAACCAGACTCTGTCTCAGGTTTAAATAAGCTGATGACTCAGGAGGCGGAGCCTGGCTATGATGAGGACTAGGACGAGTTCTCTTATATGCAGTATGCTGGCGGCTTCGACTAGACTGCCGGGTCGACGGGATTTGTTGGGATTACACTCTTAGCTGCATTTTTAACTTTTTGAAACATTAAATAGATATATGTATATGGTGACTCAGATGGGTTCATACTCTGGAAAAAGAAATGATTTTGTATCTGTTACATACATGTATATATACAGTTTTAGTCTTCCGCTTGCCTTTATACAATTAATCTGGAGTATGAATTATTGTTTTGGTATAATCTCACTCATGTTTATTTGTTCTAACACAGACAACATTTAATCATCATTTTCATGTTGCATAAGTGATGCGTTGGAACTCGAGAGTTGAGTTATACTCGACCCCCGATTTTCAGGGTGTTACACTATGGAAACTGTTTACGGTATTTGTGCTTGCAACATTCACACAACTGAAAATTGTCCAACAATACCTGTATTTCAAGAGGTACTGAATGAGCAGTCTAATGCCGCGAATAATTACTAAAGACCTTTTAGTGGATCCACTTCAAATACATACAATCCTGGTTGGAGAAATCATCCAAAATTTAGTTGGAGGAATGGACAAATTGCTTCTCTTCAAGGATTCCCTAATCAAATTGTAAATCAAGGGAAACCTCAAGATGATCCGATTCTAAAGCATCTTCAAAATCAAGAGCTTTCAATCAGGGTATGCTCCAAGCCTTTCAAGACCTTATAAAGGCCATACAATGGCTTGAGACAAAAAATGCGATTGGGAAAAAAAGAAGCCTTCCAGCTCAACCTCTTCCCAATCCAAAACAGCAATATGAAGTTAGCAACCCGAGCTCTTCAAATCAAATGGAGCAAGCTAAGTCTATCACCATTCTTAGGAGTGGGAAAACAATTGATAAATCTATTCCGGTAGGAGAAAAATAGTCTAAGGACCCGAAAATAGATGAAACTGATAAACCTAGCAACACTCCACAAGAGTTAGAACCAGAACTTCAAGGCAAGCCGATTGCTCCATTTTCCCAACGATTGATTGCACCAAAACATCTCTCTAACTCTCAGGACATTTTAGAGGTGCTTAAGCAAGTGAAGGTCAACATTCCTCTACTGGATGCCGTAAAACAGATACCTTCATATGCCAAATTTTTTAAAGACTTATCTACGACTAAAAGATGACAAAGTATTCAAAAGAAAATCTTTCTAACAGAAAAAGTGAGTACCATCCTAAAGTAAGACGTGCCAAAGAAATACAAAGATCTCGGTGGCCCAACCATCGCTTATGTAATTGGGAATTACCAGATTGAGCATGCACTTCTTAACTTAGGAGCAAGCATAAATCTGATCCCATACTTGGTCTACGAATAACTAGGTTTAGGTGAATTAAAACCCACCCGGACCACATTACAACTTGTCGATCACTCAGTCCGTGTACTGAGAGGGGTAATTGCGGATGTGTTAGTCCAGGTTGACAAATTCTACTACCCAGTAGATTTTATCATCCAGGATACTCAACCCATTGTGGACATGAGCACTCAAATTCCTGTCATTCTTGGTCGTCCATTCCTTGCCACATCAAATGCAATCATCAATTGAACGAATGGAGTTATGAATTTATCTTTTGGGAATATGACATTGGAGCTTAATATCTTTTTCAATATGAGCAAACAGGTAGAGGATGATTACGATGCCCACGATATTAACTTGATTGATTCTTTCGTGGAAGATAGAACACTTCTGACCTCATCCTCTGACTCTCTAGAGACGTATTTGGCTCACTCCCATGATTTAGATGATGATATGACTAGGGAGACGGGTGCCATGCTTGATACAGTGTTGGTGAAAGTTCCTTGGTTTGTCAATTAGCGTGAGTGTTGAGTCAGCTAGACAAAGGAACTCCATAGGAAGATTGATCAAGCGTCTGCCTCAACCGAATGTGGCTGAACTCGCCATAGTAAATCTTAGCCTCACATCCCATGTCCCCAAACACTAGGTGATTAAAACTCTTAAAATTGGTTAGTATATCCTAGAGTTTTTAGGTTAGAAAACTTTTTCAAACTTCAGGAAAATATGTAAGTTTTCTACCTTTGTCGATTTATCAAGTGACTGTTCGATAAAATTGAAACTTGTTACGATGTCCTCGAAGCTCACCCGATACTATCGAAATGAGGACATAAGATGTCCAACAACCACATAGCTCTGGATGGAATTATCGATGTATCGTTAGCTATATCGATATCATCGAAATTTAAATCTCGAGTCTATCGAAGTTGACTCGATAAAATTGACATCATATATGTTGTGTCCAAAGTTCTGCTAAGGAAAATCATGAAATCTTCGATATATCGAAGTACTCCTCGGTATCCTCGAAATTCAAATTTCGATGATATCGGAAGCCCTTCGATGATATCGTATTGGACACTTTGTTTTCCAGTAATATTTTTAGGTTTTTTTTTATCTTGGATCGAGGGTCACTTGATAAAATTGATATTCAAATATCGATCATATCGAGGTTGGGTCGATTGCATCGAGAATGGACATAAACTGTCCAGCAAGCTTACTGGAAAATCTGTTGGATTTATTGATGCATCGACATGGCTATCGATATCATCGATATTCAAATTCTGATGATATCGAGTGTGCCTCGATCATATTTTTGACCTGAAATATTTCAAAGACAAGTCTCTCTCATTTTCAAATGTCGAGGAATCGATCCTCGTGTCGATGAAATCAGAGTTCGAAATTCGACGACATCGACGCAGGTTTCGATTCCCTCGACCAGTTGGAAAAATGTTTCAAAAGTGTTTGACATTTGAGTTTGTGTCATCGAGCGGCCAGCGATGCGATCGAGAGTATATGCTCGATGATATCGACCCTGCTCGATGATATTGAACTCTGTCATAAATGTGACCATTTTATATCCGTTGGAACCTTTTGCCAATTTATGGAGAGCTTGTCCTTAGTTGCTGGTAGAGAAAGAAGAGAGTGTTTTTGAGTGTTTAACCGTAGATCATATACCCAAAGCCCTTTCTCTCATGGAAGTTCATCCTCCAATCCACTCTCATCATTGACATTCAATATAGTGGATTGGGGAATGAGCTTCCGCATTCAATGTAACACCCTGAAAATCGGGGGTCGAGCATAAACTCAACTCCCGAGTTCCAACGCATCACTTATGCAACAAAATGAATGATGATTGAATGTTGTCTGTATTAATGCATTGAACATGAGTGAGATTAAGCCAAAATAACATATCATACTCCAGAGACAAGTGAGATTGCAAGCGGAAGACTGTGATAGATATATAAAATATAAAAACTGTGGTGAGTCTCCAGAGTGTGATAATGTTACCAGGTTAATGAATTACAAGTACAATTCTAAAATATACCAAATGTGTAAGTGTAATGTCTTCTATCCTAAGTACCATAGCCCCGTCAATACAATACCAGGTCTTCGTAGACCTGTCAGAGAGTTACATGTAGGAGAACTCCTCCTCAACATCATAATAGTAGTCCGGCTCTGCTTCATAAGCATCGCCATCACCTGAAACTCAACAAATCTGGTTGGTGTGTACAACACCGTCCCGTAACGTCGGAGTGAGTGATCAACTCAGTGGAACAATAAAGCATAGGTTAACATGTTATCAAAACAGTCAAGCAATAATGATAAAGCAGTATAATCAAACACTCCTAACTACTCTTATTAATGCAAGTATGAATGCAGTCATGATATATGCCCTCACCACACACTCGCTCATGCGACACCATCTTACATTCGCGGCATGCTTGCATTCCTCAGTGCTCCACATCTTCTAGGCACATGCAATGCGATGATGAGCATGATTACCAAGTTGTTATTAGTCCATTTCAAACAACAGTATTGGGAAACTAAGGTACCTCCCTTGTATCATTCCCAAACATGATCCATTCTAGGGTCGTCAGTCCTAGTTAATCTCATACGATATTATGGTTTGAGAGGCATCGCGAAGGCATCACAAAGGGCTCGTCACCCGTCAGCACAGATACAGATCTCACCGTATTCGGTTCAATTGCTGACCGTCAGCTCGAATACAGGTCTCACCGTACTCGGCTCAATCGCTGGCCATCAGCTCGAATACAGGTCTCACCGTACTCGGCTCAACTCATGCTCTCGTTGCTGCGAAGGGCTCATCGCCAATCACAGATTTTAAAGTATACTCGAAGACACTATGAAGGGCTCGTCGCCCGTCAGCACAAATACAGGTCTCACCGTATTCGGCTCTTGTAGTAAGTGTCGATAACTCGAATACAGTATCCCATACCACCGTATTCGGCTCACAAGTCTGGTTGCTCAATGGTCACTACGGGGAGGCACGTGGCCCCAGCGTAGGCCGATGGCTCGACCACGGTGTCCCATGCCACCATGCCCGGCTCATGAGTCTTAGCGGAATGAGGTACCATGGTTAATGGGATTTCACTGGTAAGTTTAGTACCGTAGGTTCAAGCAGTAGCGTCCAAACATGGTGAACATACATAAGACAGATCGGGTTGCTTGACGAGCTCGGATAGCTCGAGCGCACAACAAGTTGAACGATATGAAGCGCATAAGCACTTCGTGTGGCCAACCACTATCGCCAACCGAAGTATGACTCAGGTTCGTCGAACACATCTTATGTGGCAAATGAATCACAGCCACGAATTCAATCCCGTTGCCGATTGCCTGGACTATAATCATAACCCCAAACACAATCAATCCTTATTCTGAAGCATGTAGAGTAAAGTGGAATATACAAAGTAATTCAAGCATGTTATAAAGCATGTTAAAAAGCATGTTATAAAGCACAATATAAACAGGAAATACAAACACATATATTTCATGAGTAATTGGTTAAACTAAACAAACAACATGGAGGAAATCATATACATCTCTAAGGTAGTTCAGAATCCTATCTCAACACCCTATTAAACTAACATACATGATGTATGTTGATTTCAACATAAAATAGGACAAATCCTTATAGCAAGGAGTTGTCACATACGCATCAATCATGTTCTTACATTCAATACATTTGGCAGGCATAAATCATAAATCCATATTTATTTAGTCATTTCAACAAACACTTTAAACTACATACATCAACATACATGACGTATGTTGACCCCATAGGTATAAGGCCAAATCCTTTCACTAGGGAGTTGTCCCAATTATAACACGCGTGCACCCACGACGGATAGTCATGGCAAGCAGGAATCCAAGTTCCATGTTCATTCAGTCATTTCCACAAACACTTGGGCTACACATTTTAGCATATATAGTGTATATTGGCCGTGCTGTGATTTAGGGCAAATTCTTTCGTCAAAGGGGTATCGCCAATACAACAATCATATATCCATGACAATTAGTCATGGTGAGCACGAATGAGAATTCTATACTCATTCAGTCATTTTCACAAACACTTAGAATACACTATTTTAACATATATAGTGTATATTAGCAAAAACATGTGTTACGGCAAACCCTTTCACCAAATAAGTATTTTATCCATATATACTATATTCATACAGCAAATAATCATGGCAAACACATTTCCAAAATTTATACGTATACGGTACTTCCTACAAATACCTAGAATATGCAAAATTCCATATTCTTCATCTTTAATCGAAACGGAAAACAGACAGCACTTTGTACATGTACAATTGCATGCAGATCATGAATCTATCATTATCTGACATTGAAAGCATTGAAAACCATAACCTATACACCTAAAGTCCGCACCTTTTATCGTAGAATCGGAAAGAACTCGATAGATTTGCTAGGCTTTCGTATACGGCAGTTTGGCGACCTATAGAACGAAATAGATTAGCTATTTCATAACCTACAACTATCAAAACCCCGAAACAGATTAGGGTTAGGGTTTCTTACCTAGAAACGGAGTCGGAATCGCCGAGAAAGTGATTAGAAGGAAGTGGTTAAGCTTGTGTAGCGGCAGGGAAGCATAGCAGGGAGATGCTCCCACTTCTCTCTCACTTTCTCTCTCTTTTCTCTCTATTTTCCTAGGGTTTTTCTCAAATTTGTATGGCTGAAATGAGAGAGGGTTTAAGGTCCTTATATAGCCTAAAATCTCACCGAAATAGACTCCAGGTCAAGGTACACTTAGGTTATAACCAAAGCGGGCCTGTTCCAGCTCAACGGAGCACTTCTGACGGGCCCCCTCGAGCCAAAGGTCGGACTTAAGCTCACTAACATTGGATTTATGTTTAGTTAAGTTTTCATTTCAGTCGGAATTCCAGATCGTAAATGGTGGACCAGTTTTAGTTCAACGGTCAGTGGATCTCGATCGGAGATTCCGAGTACATGGATATGTTTGGGGAAATATCCCTGATCCAAGGGTGTAATTTGGTCTGATTCTGACAGTCTAGTTGCTTAATACTGATCGCAAGCGAAACATGCCAGATTTCATAAATTAATATTTTATTTTGAATAAATTTCACATTTCTCACTCTTCACTCCGGGCTTAAGCGAATTACACTGGGAACTATCTGGATTTGATTTCCGAGATGGTTGTCAAGCCCAGTAAGGCGGTCCTAATTCCTTCACTTCATGTTAATCGGACTTCCGATGTGCGGTCCAGATCTGATACAGAGTTTCGTGATGCTCCCGAGGGCAGACGGGTAATGAGATTGATCCTAGATTTTAGGGTAATGTAACGTCAACGAATCTACAAGTTTTGGGTCTTGTAGATCATATTTAAAGCGATTGGTGCTAATTTCACAGGCACTCTAGTTTAACACTAGCTAATTCTCGCCTAATTTCTAAAGGATTTAGTCCTGGGTGATTTCGGTCTGAGGTGGTACTTAGTCCTTTGTAGCAATGTTTAGTTTAAGTATTGTTCTTCATTACCTAAACTTTAAGATAGTGTCTAATGTGAAAGTACTTAGAAAATTTAAAGAAGAAGGTGGTGAAAGGTGAGATTTGTGAAGGAAAAGGGTTAAAAAATGATTTTTGACTTAGGGAATGAGTTTTGACAAGTTAATAAGGCGTTAGGAACGACCCATTGCCTAAGGACGTCAAATTTTAGGTTGGCAAAAATCCGGGATGTTACATTTAAGGATCTTCCAGTTACCACCTTAATGACAAATCATTAAGCCGGGATGCCTTGAATGCATAGATGATTGGAATCGCTCTATCTCCCTTATAGGAAAATATTCAATATAGTATGATTCCATTATAACCTTGACCCAACCCGTCGCCATGTATTGGTACATCTTTTGAGTTGCGGATCAAGGAAGCTGAAGTTCTGGATCAAAGGAGGAGATCTTTAACAATGCGCTGAAAGAGACTCATCTACTTATCTGTAAGTTATTAGAGTCCAGAGGACCCTTGTGATCATTCCTTTGTAGGATTGGGTTTAAGGTGTTTCTCACCCCTTGCAAGTCCTCTAGGAGGCCTCCGGTGGGAGTGTACGTGGTGGGTGCTTTGTGTTGACCCTTGCTCGTGGGAGCATAAACTGTCAGCCTAGGTGTAGGTTGTACTGGTTAGAGGTGAACCTGATTTAAAACCTTAGGTTTGAGGTGAACCGTGTGAAACCTCCTTAGTGAAATCCGGTACACTCAAGGGTTGAGTGCGTCTGCCGGGAGTGGAGTAGACAAGTAGTCGAACCACTATAAAAATGACTGTGTTTGTGATTGATATTTGTCTTTAATTACTTGTGTGCTTTCTCTAAATATTTTCATATTTGATCACACCTTACACACAGTCACATCCATCATAAACTCTGATTTGTATCTTGTCTATTTTGAAAAGTAGTTCTATGATTAGATCCTCTAGTTGGCTTGGAAGCCATTAGAGTAACTCTGGTGAAATCCTGAATTATGTACATTTTCTCAGGATAGGTTTGATAGGATTTTAAATAACCATAAAATATCTAAAAAGTCATATTCACCCCCTCTAGGACATATTAGCATATTCTGACTTCAACTTAAGCGGTCATTACCACAATTTCAGCTGGTGCTTGAAGTTAATCAGTGGAGGCCACAATTTGAAGAATTGCCCCAAACTGACATAATACCTCTACCGTCCAACCCCAAGGCACCGAAGCTTGACCTAAAACCTTTGCCCTCTGATTTGAAATATGTCTATTTAGGTCAAGATGAGACATACCCGGTGGTGATTTCTTCCCACCTTGAACACGAATAGGAGAGTATGCTTATCTCTACTCTCATTGAGCACAAATGAGTCCTTGGATGGTCGATTGCGGACCTCATGGGAATAGATCCTTTGATTTATACTCACCACTTTTATTTAGAGGATAATGCGAAGACTTCATGGCAACCACAACGTATATTAAATCCAAACATGAAGGAAGTGGTTAAGGTCGAGGTTCTTAAGCTATTAGATGTAGGTATCATATACCCTATATCCAATAGTCAATGGGTGAGTCCAACTCAGGTGGTTCCTAAGAAGTCCAGAATCACTATTGTAGCCAATGTCGACAATGAATTCGTGCCAACTAGAGTCACTATTGGTTGAAGAATGTGCATTGACTACAAGAAGTGGAATACCATCACGAGGAAGGACCACTTTCCTTTGCCCTTCATTGATCAAATCTTGAAAAGGTTAGCTGGTCATTCCTATTACTATTTCCTTTACGGATATTTGGGATACAACCAGATAGAGATAGCCCCTGAAGATCAGGAAAAAACCACATTCAAATGTCCCTTTGGCACTTTTGCTTACCGAAGGATGTCATTCGGACTGTGTAATGTCCCCGCCACTTTTCAGCGATGCATGATGAGTATTTTTTCTGACATGGTAGGGCAATATTTAGAGGTCTTCATGGACGACTTTTCTATCTTTGGTCCATCCTTCAGCAATTATTTGGAGAATCTTAAATGTGTGCTGAAGCGATGTGAGGAAAAGAACTTGGTACTGAATTGGGAGAAGTACCATTTATGGTTCGTAAGGGAATTGTACTTGGACATATCATCTTGTCCAAAGGAATCGAGGTTAATAAGTCTAAGATTGACCTTATCTCTAACTTACCTCCACCTAAGAACATACAAGACGTGCGATCCTTCCTAGGACACGTCAGATTTTACAGAAGATTCATAAAGGACTTTAGTCACTTCTCTCATCCTTTATACAATCTACTTCATAAGAATGTACCTGAAATTGCGATATAACCACTATAGTAGGAGTATGGAATTGGTCAAAGTGTTCTAAAGGGGGATGAATATGACTTTTCTTAAATTCTGATCTTACTATTATGTAATGTTTACCAACTTAAACTTAGTTCAGTAAGATCATCAGAGAATCATTCACATTCATGTTTTAAGGCATTAAAGAGATCTAAGTTCAACAAAACATAAATACATCACATTTACACATATTAATCTATCAAATCAAGAATGCAAGAAACATCATAAACATAATGATATATAGTGGTTTGCCTACGTGCCTACTCCAGTCCCGGCTAACTCATTCCACCCTAGAGTGTGCCGGATTAACAATGTGATGGTTTTAAATCAGGTTAACCATAAACCTTCACAACCTACACAAGGTATTGTCTACATAAGACACATATATCCTACACAACGAACTGCCTACCCAAGGCAACCATAGATGTCTACACAAGACAATCAATCATGCCTATAAAAGGCACTATAGATCCTACACTAGGACTCTATACGTATTCACCCGTTAGAGGCCTGTAAAAGGTCTTAGTGTGTTTGTGAAATACAACCTGAAAATCAGTCCTACATAAGGAAGGATCTTCAGATTCTATGGACTCTAATGACTTACTTGTGAGTAGGTGAACCCCGTTTCTAGCACATGATGAAGATGATCTCCCTTGATAATGAAGAGTCTTCAGCTCCCTTGAACCGCAACATTGTAGATGCTCCCAATGCAAGTCGTCGAAGTTGGGTCAAGGTTTTAGGGGAATCTACTCTTTAAAGAATATTGATCCTTAAGAGACAGAGAGTGATTCCAGGGTATTATGCATTTAAGAGATTCCAGCACAATGATTTGCCATCAAGTAAGTTGTTGGAAGATCCTTGAATGGTGAAGTTCATTCTCCAATCCAATCTATTGAATATCCAATGATTGAATTTAAGAAAGGATTACAGGATGAACTCCCATCAGAAAAAGGTTTATGATGGTAGGTAAGCAATTGCTCTCTTAGAGCTCACTCTTTTTCTTAATACCAACTCTGAAAACAACATTCTAAATATCAATGCAACCCAATGGAAATAAAACGGGCAGAATCTTTCTGCATTCGATGTCATCGAAGGCCACCTTCGATGTCATTGAGTGACAGTTCGATGACATGGGATTTTTGTTGAAACTGTTTAAAACTTGCTAGAAACTTTCTTGTCTTTATTCGATGTCATCGAACGTGATTCGATGTCATCAAAATTTGAATTTCGATGTCATCGAATTTAGTTCGATTCCTCAAAATTTTAAGAGATTTTTCTCCAGAGCTTGCTGGACATTTTCTTGTCTTTATTTGATGCCATTGAACGTGATTCGATGTCATCGAAATTTGAATTTCGATGTCATCGAATCGAGTTCGATTCCTTGAATTTTTAACTATTTTTCCTTTGGAGTTCGCTAGACATAAGTTGTTCAATTTTCGATGTCATCAAATGTTAATGTTCGATGTCATCGACCGTTTAATCGATGCATCGAATTTTTAGGTGATTTTCAGTTTCAGCTCGCCGGACGCCCGAAGGCACTTATTCAATGTCATCGAGTCACATTCGATGTCATTGAACATGAATGTTTGATGTCATCGAGATGTGTTCGATGACTCGAAATTTTTGTCCAAAATGTTATGTGGTTGTTGGACATCCCAAGTCACTTATTTGATGTCATCGAGTCACATTCGATGTCATCGAACAAGTATGTTCGATGTCATCGAGTCACATTCGATGTCATCGAACAAGTATGTTCGATGTCATCGAGTAGTGTTCGATGACATGAAGAAAGTAAAAAACTTAACAACATTTTCATATAATTTTTCAACTTAGTTTTCTATTACTTAATCTATAAAACATATTTTCCTTGTTGGTTTTTGAATAGATTAGAGTGTTTTTTATTGGGGATTATATACCTGAGGTATTTTGGTCATGGGATGTGAGGTTTAATTTACCTCAAGATCTTAATTCATTCACTATGTTGAGACTGCATCTTGTAGTCCTTTCATATGGGGCTCACTGAACTGACTGACTCAACCTTCACATTAATTGACAAACAAGGGCACTTTCAATCTCCCACTTTGTCAATTATGTGATAAAACACCTAGAATACTTGGAACAATAAACTAAATTGTGTGTACACATCATTACACAATTTTACAAAATTGTATTCTAAAAACTGAACAATTACACAATTGTATTACTTGAGCTGCTGCTTCCCCTATCATCCTACGTCACCATTCATTTTAACTATACACCCATAGGAACATAATGGTGGGATTGTTCTCTCCCTTTTTGTTAGTCATTGGCAAAGGGTTAGTAGATAGTGAGACAACATTATATGACTAAAGTTGAAGCATTTAAAGTGCTTAGGAGAATCAATATAGAGGAAGCTTAATTTTAACAACATAAACCGTCAGATCATAATATATATCATCATAAAAGCAATGCCCAAGCTTGGCATAAACAAAGTATTCCAAAAATATCATCCAAAAAGTATTTAGCCCATCTATGGGTAGTATAAAAAAGTATAGTATCCAAAGAAAATTAGCGATCATCACATACACACACAAGCTTAAGGCAACCAAAAAGATATATATGCCCTAAGCTCAACATATCAACACATGTATGCGATGAAAAGAAAATCACGCTATGGTGCAGGGCTTGCATTATGAGGAACTGTATTGTCATAACGATATATCAGTATATCAAGGATCTGTTGCACTGTATGCTGCAAGGCTGTGACCATCTACTCAATTCCGGAGAGTCGTGTTTCACATTGGCCAATTCGTTTCCCATATCTGATTGGCTGTTGAGAAGATGTTTGGTGAGAAAACTTACGCATACTGATAGAGTCTGGACTGTGCAGAGGCACAAGGGTACGACGGGAGTCTCTGGGAGTCTATACGGTTGTGTGCTGAGCATCTTCTTCACCTAAGGTCTGACAATTTGGACTGGCTGGATATACGTTTCCAGTCACATTCAGACTAAGTATGGTTTCGTGATTGAACCAAACATTAGGGTATTCAGAATCTGACGAAGGCGGCAATCCCACAAATTTTGAGATCTTGCAAATAAGACACGGGAATGGAAGTGTTGTAAGATGCTCTCCTTTGACAACACAAATTAACTGTTGTACGAGAAGAGTGGGTAGGCATACTTTAATCCCTTGATGGACATCATATAGAATGTTGAGTACATAGGGAGAGTGCTCATTGCCAGTAACTTCAAAAGGATAAACATTTGTACTAAAGATGTTGTGGAGTACTTTGAATGTTGAGTCTAGATACATAGAATGGAGAAAGTTTCTCTCATTTCTGGAAATCGTTGATCCATTGCAATGAGCTCGAGCTACTTCACCCCAAACTCCTCGTGAGTTTAGATTGCGTTTAGTCACTGGGATACGAGTAACTTCCAGACCTAAGCGACGACCTAGCAGCACAAGGGTGATGCGCTTGGTCTTGTTCATAAACGTGATACTGATGGATGGGGGATCATCTATAACAGTGTGGCAAGAGCTTAGAAAGTGGTCTATTAGGTCATATTGAAACTCGCCACCTAGATTGGTTATATTTACCATTCATTCATTTTTAGAAGTAAATCAATCACATAGGGTTTAATGCATGTACTATTGACAACCCACTTAATCATTGTTTCTTTTTCCAAAGATGGGTCTTTAGAAGGAGAAGATCTCTTGGTTTTCTTGCATTTGGAGGACTCTCCTTGTGCAGGAGCCTTACATGTATCTTTAGCCATTGTTCAAGAAAAAGGCAGAAATTTCTAGGAAAATGGCAGAAATCCTAGGAGGAAAGACACACCCAAATCCAATCTATTGAAGAAAATGGGGTGGAAGGGAGGATGATTTACCAAGATAGACGCTGATTTGATCCCAAGACGAGTACCACGACACCACCGAACTGGAAGGAGAGAAACAAGGAAATGGCTGCTAAAAAGAAACCTAAAATGGGGATTTTCACGCTCGCCCGCACTTTTATAGGTCGGGACGCTTTGATGTCATCGAAGTTGGTTGGATGACATCGAACATCCAGCTTTTTGATGTTATTGAGGAGGTATTCGATGATAGCAAGCAATGTCTGATGCTTTAGTTCTTAGTATGTCTTCTATGTCATCAAATCAAATTCGATGTCATCGAAGGATCATTCGAGTCATCGAATGAGACATCGAAGCAAGAGTTTTAGAATTTTTTGAATGCTTCGAATAGATCAAGGAGATGTATAAAATAATATACCTACTTATCAACTTGTACACTCAATAAAATTTATACAAAAGGATAATAATCAAAATTATAAACATATCCTATGTTGATGTTCAAAAAGAATTTGGAGGCCCAAGGTCCTCAGATATATCATTAGATGCATATGAACTATAAAATATATCAGATCGCACATATTCCAATAGATTTTTGGATATCTCCAAATCTATTGGCATTCAGAGGCTTTGTTAGGATATCGACAAGTTAGCGCTCGGTAGGCACATGATCCAACATAATAATCTTGTCTTCAACAAGTTTTCGTATAAAATGGTGCAGGATATCAATGTGCTTTGTTCTTGAATGTTGGACTGGATTTTTAGAAATATTGATGACACTTATGTTATCACAAAAAAAGTGTCATTGTGGATTGTTCAATCCCATAGTCCAGCAACATTTGCTTCATCCAAAGAAATTGTGCACAACAACTACCGGTTGTTATGTATTCGGCCTCAACAGTAGACAAATATATTGAGTTCCATTTTTTTACTTTGCCATGATACAAGATGATTGTTAATATAAAAACAACCACCGCTGGTTGATTTGCGATCATCTATATTTCCATCCCAATCAGTATCAGAATACCCGACAATGATAGTAGATGTGTCAAACGGGTACCATAAGCTGAAATTGGTAGTTCCAACCACATACTTGATAATTCTTTTAACCGCTAATAGGTGTGATTCTTTTGGATTAGACTGAAATTGTGCACATGCACCAACGCCAAAAGCTATGTTCGGTCAACTAGCAGTAAGGTATAGTAAGCTACCTATCATGTTGCGGTACAAGTGTTGATCCACACTCTTGCTATTGACATCTTTGGAAAGTTCGAGTGTGGTGCTCATGGGAGTATGGTGAGTACATCTAGATTCAAGTCCAAATATTTTTACTAGATCTTTTTCATATTTGGATTGACATACAAATATCCCATTGTGCATTTGCTTCACTTGTAGCCCCAAAAAGAAATTCAGCTCACCAACCATGCTCATTTCGAATTTAGATTTCATTAATTCGGTAAAATTATGAACAACATCTTCACAAGTGGATCCAAAGACTATATCATCCACATAAATCTGGGCAATGAGTAAAGAATTCTTTGTCTTTTGCGTAAATAGTGTTTTATCAACAGTTCCCCTACAAAATTGGTGGTCGAGAAGAAATTGCGTCAAGCGCTCATATCATGCACGGGGTGCTTGTTTAAGACCATAAAGTTCTTTGCTCAATTGATATACATGTTGTGGATACTTAAGATCTAAAAATTCCTTTAGTTATTCAACATATACTTCTTCCTCAAGTACACCATTAAGAAAGGC
This sequence comes from Magnolia officinalis, assembly GCA_021015155.1. NCBI lineage: Eukaryota > Viridiplantae > Streptophyta > Magnoliopsida > Magnoliales > Magnoliaceae > Magnolia > Magnolia officinalis. Next base: position 48,368,171 of record JAJHSJ010000006.1, read on the forward strand.
GCTTTTAATGTCCATTTGAAACAATTTGAATTGTAAAGCGCACGCAATAGACATGAGAATCCTTATAGACTCAAGATGCGTTACTGGGGCAAATGTTTCATCAAAATCAGTGCCCTCTATCTGTGAATATCCTTGCGCCACAAGTCTTGCCTTATTTCTTACCACATTTTCAGATTCATTGGATTTGTTTTTGAAGATCCATTTGGGTCTGATGATATTCGTATCAAGTGGTCTAGGAACTAGCTGTCACACCTCATTTCTCTTAAATTGTTGTAGCTCATCCTGCATAGTCGCAATCTAATATTCATCCTGGAGTGCTTCTATAACATTTTTTGGCTCAATTTTTAAGGTGAGTAGAAATGACTATACATACCCTCAAGTTGACGTCGAGTTTTCACACCATCATTAGGATCTCCAATGATTTGATTGAGAGGATGATCCTTAATGAATGGTATGTTATTCAACGGTTGAGGTTCATTAGAAGAGGTGGATTTGTTATCTGATTTACCTAGAATGCATGAATCCACATCATCCTCTATATTAGTTAAATGATTATTTTTGTCATGTGGTTGGTCATCAACAACCACATTGACAGATTCTTGAATCATAAGTGTCCTTAAATTGTACACTCTATAAGCACAACTATTTGCGAAATATCCTAGAAAAATGCCATCGTCACTTTTAGATTCAAATTTGCCTAACTGTTCTCTGTCTTTAATAATATAACATTTGCTACCAAAGACATGAAAATATTTCACACTAGGCTGTTTTCTATACCAGAACTCATGCAGAGTTTATTTAAACCTGTTCTAAGATATACCCTACTAATTATGTAGCAGGCGGTATTGACTGCTTCGGCCCAGAAGCTTTTGGCCATGTTTTCGCTATTCAGCATAACCGAGCCCATTTCTTGCAACACCTGGTTCTTTCTTTCAACCACTCTGTTTTGTTGTGGTGTTTTTGGGGTTATTAATTCATGTCGAATTCCACTCTTATCACAATACCTTTGGAATCGAACATTCTCAAACTCCCCATCGTGATCACTCCTAATACGGTTTATGCAATATCCTTTCTCATTTTGGACTTGTTTTTCCATAATCAGAAATTCATCAAATGCATCAGATTTTTCCCGAAGAAAAGCGACCCAAGTGAATCTGGAGTAATCATCTACCACTACCAGGAAATATCTTTTTCTACTATGACTCTCAACTTTGGTGGGGCCCACTAGATCCATATGCAATAAGTCAAGTGGTTTAGAAGTTGCTACGTTGGTTGTCTTTTTTATGTCCAACCTTTATCTGTTTGCCTTTAAGACAGTCACCACATACAATCTTCTCTTCCTTTCGAATCTGATCTTACACACATCTTTAGAGGATGTGACCAAGTGTTCTTTGTCACAGATTTGGGGAATACTAAGGAGATTATGTTTTAATTCTTCTACACAAAGAGCATCTTCAATCTTGGGCAAACCAGGGCCAACTATTGTTCCATGCCTAATTATCTTGACGGAGCTCCCATCTCCAAATGTGACCGACCCACTATTAAATTCTGAATATGTAAAAAAATGTGTTTGGTCACCTATCATGTGTCTAGAGCAATCGCTATCAAGATACCACTTAGAACTACGGCATGCCTTAAGAGCAGTATGAATTACCAGGCAATTGTTCTTATTTTTTACTACCCATTTGGTGATAATCTTTCTTGGAGAAGGATTGAGTTAAGCCACCTGATTTAATAACTCCTGAGAGTTAGATTATCCTCATTTTTCAGCTCTCAAATCCACGGTGACAATCTTTCTTGGACAAGGGATTGAGTTTTTCTATGATATGGCCCGCCTAAGAGTCGGATTATCCCCATTTTTCAGCTCAACGCCTAAAATGAGCTAGGGAAAGGGTGAACAACTTGGATTAAAAATATACATCAAGGTGGCACTTGTGGGAGTGGCCCACCCAAAAATCACTCTTTTCCCTTTTTTTTTCTTTTTTTGGTTGACGCTAGAGTACACCCCACTGTCCTCACACTGCATTGACGTCCAACATCTCTAGACGCTGGATGGTCTTAGATACGGCATATAACATTAAGGTGGGCCCCACCTTCAGACAAGCTGTCTAGGTGGGCCACCATATACATGGATGGTGTGGATAAAACATACGCCAAGGTGGGGTCCATCCGAGTGGGCCACACGGCCACATCTTCACGTACAATAGAAAATGAAAGAGAGAGGGAGAGAGAAAGAGAAAAAGAGAGGGACATGTGTGATGGAGGGACCCCGGCACTATGGGCCCTCCGTTCCATGCATTCAATCATACATCAAGTGGGTCCTAATGCATGTGGGCCCACCAAATCAAAGATCAACGGTGGAGATCCCTTCTCCACCCAAAATGGACGGTCTAGATGACCTCTTTTCATGCAAGGAAAATAAACATCATGATGGGGTCCATGAAGAATGGCCCCATCATGGAATGATCATGAGGATCAAGGTGGGCCATTGGTCACACTTAGGGTCCAAAGTGAGATCCATACTATCAATCGGTATGCCTCACTTGGCCCATCATCAAAACATGGAAAAATCTAGCTTAATAAACACCCACCGTTTGATCTACTCGGTCTAATGGGACGCCGGCCTCCTTGTGCTTCACTTTGATGGTGAAAGATGAGAAATGAATGGCTAAGATGGAAGATCTTGGGATGGAAAAGTGGGTCACACAAACTCACTTCTCACTCACATGGAAATGCTTGGATGTGGGTTTTTTTTGCTTGCTTGGGAAATGTGAAGGGAAGAGAGAGAGAGAGAGAGAGAGAGAGAGAGAGAGAGGTTGTAAGGAGAGAGGGATGGGTGTGATGTGAATGATGGGTGAGGTGAGTGTGGGTGATAAACTTGTTGACTTTGTGGTAGGTTGCGTGACTTGTGGAGAAAGAAAGCATGGGTTGCTTTGTACTTGACATGAGGGGTGATTGATGGGATTGATGGGACATGTTGTAGAGATTCTCTTGCGATTGCAAATGCACGGTATTTTTTTCGAAATAAATGTCAGCTCGCATCTTCTGGTCAGGGTATCGGATCGGTGCGTAAGATGCGGCGTTGGAACCACGACGACGGTGCGGTCGCAATGATACAAGTCTCGGATTAAGCCAACTCAATTCTACTGGATACGACTTAGGGTTGATCTCAAACGTTGATTAGACGTCGCAGGTTGCCGGAATTCGATGGGAAGGATCGCAGAAGTCGACAAAATAGTACAAACTAGGATACGGGTCTTATAGCTCTCCCCACCTAACAAAAAATTTCGTCCTCGAAATTTACTATCACGCAGGATAAGGCAAGGGAAGGGGAAGCATCAGGATAAACATATACAAGGCATAATCAACCTATAAACAAATGAAGATGACATTCTCTAATCTCAGCCTTGCGCTCCCAAGATGTCTCCTCAACGGAATGGTGACCCTTATAGAACCTCAGATCTCAGATCAGAAATGATCGAAACGGGAATACTATGCAGCCTCATAATCTCAACGGTAAGGAGTTATGTCAAAAGGTTTCTAAGTTATTCGAACTCGGGAATCTAATCGTTCTAAGTTCGCAACAATCATACAGTGTAGTGTAGCTATCAGCAGATATGTGATGTTATCCTCAGGTATTCCCAAGTTATGCTCTGATACCAACTTCTGTCTCGCCCTAAACCTGAAAATCGGGCTAACAAAATTCACGATGTCCGAATCCGGTGCCGACAGCCTCTGTAGTACCCCATTCTCGGCTCCCAGCGCCTATATGCCAGATTCCGAACCTGGGATCCTACAAGGAGGATTTTTCAGTATGATTTTTTTTTTTTGTAATGGAGCATAACCACAAGCATAACCAAGTCGCAAAACAACATCACCATATATCCACTAATATAATCATTTGAATACAATGCTGAAATGGAAATACATATATCGAAACCAAAGCTCCAAAGGACAGCTGCACGCTCTAAGCTCAACGCTGCTGCAACCTAACGCCACCTGCACGCATCTATTGTGCACAAGCTTACAAAAGCTTAGAGGGTGGTGAAAGTGTGTGCACAAGATAAGTGTCAAGTATACCATAAAGTCCATAAATCATACATCATCAGAATAAGCGGAAATACTGACAAGATCATGAGTCATACGATATCAGAGTAAGTGGAAATATACTGGTAAGTCCATGAGTGCTATCAGCCTTACCAAGGCTATGCGATGCAAAACATAATAAAATAATAATAGATGTTGAGGATGTAATCCAATATGCAAATCCTAACAAACCACGAATACCATCAACCTCATTTAGGCCATCTAAGTGTAAAAACATAGTAAACCAAAATGCTAAGTACTGCGGATGCAATGTGATATGTGGTGCGAATGAGATGACCATGCTGTGAAGTCGGGGTGATAGTAATAAGTATCACAAGCTATGGTGTCCATCACAAGGGACTTCTATTCAAACCAGTCTCATACCTAAATTTGGATAGTCAGACACCATGTGGTAAACTCCTGATCTCAGGTTAGTCGCACGCCCAACCGAAATCGTGGCCATGCGAAAGTACACGCAACAAATAGTTATGCACTACCAGCCCGAGTGTATAGTGAATGAATGAATGAATGGAATGCAATTCCTGCTCAATAAGTCCATATATCAGTACGGTTGCTCTTTGGGAGAAATCACCGGGGTCTATTATACTCGACACCGACTGCCTCCTCCCTAGCTACACAGCCCAGCGAGCGGAATAGACCTCACTATCCGGCTGACCAATAGTCTGCCAATACCTACCCGTCTCGTCGATAGCGGACCCATTTACGAGCTGGTCATACTCGGCCTAGCTTATAGCCCCCTCACTAGGGCGGATAAGGCCACACCCCCTCCCAACCGACCACGACACAGTGGAAGACGTGGCCTACTGGTATTCGGCACTTGGGCGCTCATGTTCCACTCGGTCTAGACGTTGGGGCTACTCCTGGCCTCAGAGGTTTTGAGATTTTCACCCAAGGACATCCTAAGTGCCCATAGTGCTAAAACCAAATATTTTTGATGTCCCATCTAGCCATCCACGATGTGCCTGTGGAGATCACGGCCCTGATGTCGCTAGGGCGTACATTTATCAAGTCACATGTATGCAAGATGCATGAGTCACACTATCCAGTTATGCAGCAATCCTACGCGTACGGCGTGATAATGTGGGCACTCCATCTCATAAGGAGTCCCGTAATGGTCTGCCCAATGACATATACTATGGTCAAACATTCCTCATATCAGGCATACATATGATGCGTGTGGGCATGAATCATAGAGTTATACTAAGCACTTTATATAGTAATGAACTATCCTCACAACGAAGATGGGCCTTGATGACCTACGCATAACAAGTATAGGCCTATCAATGGGCCCTAGGGAGAGTTATAATGCGGACATTTAACCAACATTATTCTTACAATGTGGACATCAAACCAACATTGCTCCCAAGGCATGGCCCGCCATAAAGGTCAACACATAAACCACGGTGGAATCACATTACAATGGGCCTCAGCCCATGGGTCCAAATACATCACAATGGGCCTCAACCCGTGGGTCCTATACACATCACAGTGGGTCTCATCCCATGGCCTTTATACATCACAATAAGTCTCAACCTATGGGCCCTAATACATCACAATGGGCCTCAACCCATTAGCCCAATACACATCACAGTGGGTCTCAACCCACGGCCTTTATACATCACAATGGGTCTCAACCCATGGGCCCTAATACATCACAATGGGCCTCAACCCATGGGCCCTAGAATACATCAAAATGGGCCTAATCACATGGTCCTCATATATGTTAAGGTGGCCTCAACAACAAGCCTCATACACAAGACGGTGGGCCTCAATAACGGGCCCTCACACAAATCAAGGTGGGCCTCAATAACGAGCCCTCATACACATCAAGGTGGGCCTCAATAACGGACCATAAATATATCGATATGGGCCCCATCACATGGACCTTATAAATATCAAGGTGGGCCTCAACAACAGGCCACAAATACATCAAGGTGGGCCTCATCCACATACCAAGGTGGGCCTCGATGGATGGCTACAAATAAATCAAAATGGGCCTCATACATGTACCAAGGTGGGCCTCAATGGACAGCCACAAATAAATCAAAATGAGCCCCATACATATACCAAGGTGGGGTCCACTTGAACTATAGATCTGTCTTATTTTTAGCCTCAAGTCCTAAAACAAACTTTCAAAATGGTTGGACAGATTGGATGCAACACATGCGTCATGGTGGGGGTCCACATGAAGGCCCACCATCATGTATACATTATATATAATATATAATCTATATATAATATATATAATATATACAATATAATACACACACACACACTGTCGTCCCACACGTGGGGGGTGGGTCCCACCGTCCAGTGTTGACAGTGGGGATAGAACACCTAAATCATGATGGTACTACCATATGGGTGGATCTGACTCAGTTTTAGCTCATGCCATAAAATGTACTCTCCAATGGATGGACGGTTTTAGATGCAACACTTGCATCATGGCGGGCCCCACCAGGATGGATGGCGTAGATATAGCACATACCTTGTGCATGGGGTCCACATGGCCTGGGAGGCCAGGGGATGTCAACACAGCAGCTATTACGCTACTGTGTGCATGCGCCAACCAATCCACTTGTAAGTGGGTCCGACATGGGACTCACCATCATGTTTATCTAACATCCAATCGGTTGGTATGGTCACACAGACCTGGATGAACAGGAAAAACAAATTTCATATTAATCTAAAACTTCTGTGACCATAAAGATGGCTTCAATGACAGCCGTTCAATCCCACTATTTCTTGTTATGTGGGCCACCTGGGTCCCTTATAAGGCTAATATTTGGGGTGGCCCACTCCCCAAAGGGGCCTAACATAATGGACGGTGTGGATACTCAAAACACATCACGTGGGACCCACGTATGGGACCCACATCCCTGTTATTCGCCCGCCAAAATGCAGCAGCAGGCGCTGCCTGCTTAAATTTAATTATTTTCTTTTAAAAAATGGGATTTATGGGGTTTTTCATGCGTGGGGCCCGCATCAGAAGAATCCATCCCGTCCACTGCTTCCCATAACCCAAGACAAGCCAAACAAGCCCAATATGCAAGGTGTTTTGGAGTGTAGAAAAAATCAGAATGGATTTGAACGGTGAAAATCATTGTTTTTCTATGCTATGGCCCGCCTGAGAGTCGGATTATTCCCATTTTTCAGCTCAACGACTAAAATGAGCTAGGGAAAGGGGTGAATAGCTTGGATTAAAAATATACATCAAGGTGGCACTTGTGGGAGTGGCCCACCCAAAAATCACTCTTTTCTTTTTTTTTTTTTTGGTTGACACTAGAGTACACCCCACTATCCTCACGCTGCATTGACGTCCAGCGTCTCTGGACGCTGGATGGTCTTGGATACGGCATATAACATTAAGGTGGGCCCCACCTTCAGACATGCTATCCAGGTGGGCCACCATATACATGGATGGTGTGGATAAAACATACGCCAAGGTGGGGTCCATCCGAGTGGGCCACACGGCCACATCTTCACGTACAATAGAAAATTAAAGAGAGAGGAAGAGAGAAAGAGAAAAAGAGAGGAACACATGTGATGGAGGGACCTCGGCACTATGGACCCTCCGTTCCATACATTCAATCATACATCAAGTGGGTCCCAATGCATGTGGGCCCCACCAAATCAAAGATCAACGGTGGAGATCCCTTCTCCACCCAAAATGGATGGTCTAGATGACCTCTTTTCTTGCAAGAAAAATAAACATCATGATGGGGTCCATGGAGAATGGCCCCATCATGGAATGATCATGAGGATCAAAGTGGGCCATCGGCCACACTTAGGGTCCAAAGTGAGATCCATACCATCAATCAGTATGCCTCACTTGGCCCATCATCAAAACATGGAAAAATCTAGCTTAATAAACACCCACCGTTTGATCCACTCGGTCTGATGGGACGCCGGCCTCCTTGTGCTTCACTTTGATGGTGGAAGATGAGAAATGAATGGCTAGGATGGAAGATATTGGGATGGAAAATTGGGTCACACAAACTCACTTCTCTCTCACATGGAAATGCTTAGACGTGGGTTTTTTTTTTTTTTTTTTTTTTGCTTGCTTGGGAAATGTGAAGGGAAGAGAGAGAAAGAGGTTGTAAGGAGAGAGGGATGGGTGTGATGTGAGTGATGGGTGAGGTGAGTGATGGGTGATAGACTTGTTGAATTTGTGGTAGGTTGGTTGACTCGTAGAGAAAGAAAGCATGGATTGCTTTGTACTTGACATGAGGGGTGATCGATGGGATTGATGGGATATGTTGTAGATATTCTCTTAGGATTGCAAATGCGCGGTATTTTTTTTGAAATAAACTCCGGCTCGCATCTTTTGGTCAAGGTATCAGATCGGTGCATAAGACGCGACATTGGAACTGCGGCGACGGTGCGGTCGCAATGATACAAATCTCGGATTAAGCTGACTCAATTCTACAGGATACGACTTAGGGTCAATCGCAAACGTTGATTATACGTCGCAGATTGCAGGAATTCGATGGGAAGGATCGCGTAGGTCGACGGAACAGTACAAACTAGGATACGGGTCTTACAAAGGAGCAGGTGTTGCATAGTAAAATTATTCCGCTTGTGAAGGTACTGTGGACGCATCACACTGAAGAAGAGGCTACTTGGGAACAGAGGCCGAGGTTCATAAGAACTACCCTCAGATTCTCGAGGAGTACAAAAAGGTACTAATTTCGAGGATAAAATTATTCTTTAAGGGGGGTAGATTGTAACGTCTCGAAAAAATCCATAAAAAGACCTGAGTACCACCTCAGGCAGAAATCACAAAGGACCAAATCCTTTAGAAATTAGACGAAAATTTATTAAGTACTTGTAACATCCCGAAAAATCGGGGGTGGAGCATAACTCAACACCCGAGTTCCAGAACATCACTTATGCAACATAGATAATGATGATTAAATGTTGTTTGCATTAGTGTATTGAACATGAGTGAGATTAAGCCAAAACAGCATATCATACTCCAGAGGCAGTTAAATTGCAAGCGAAAGACTGTGATAGATATATAAAATATATAAAAACTGTGGTGAGTCTCCAGAGTGTCATAACATTACCAGGTTAATAAATTTCAAGTACATTTCTAAAATATACCAAATGTGTAAGTGTAATGTCTTCTATCCCAAGTACCATAGCCCCGTCGATACAATAACAGGTCTTCATAAACCTGTCAGAGAGCTACAAGTAGGAGAACTCCTCCACATCATAGTAGCCCGGCTCTGCTTCAAAAGCATCACCATCACCTGAAACTCAATAAATCTGGTTGGTGTCTACAACACCGTCCCGTAACGTGGGAGTGAGTGATTAACTCAGTGGAACAATAAAGCATAGGTTAACATGTTATCAACTCAGTCAAGCAGTAATGATAAAGCAGTATAATCAAACGATTCTAACTACTCTTATTTAATGCAAGTATGAAATGACATGATGTATGCCCTTGCCAAACCACCCTCATGCGACACCATCTTACGTTCACGAATGCGTTCATCCCTCAGTGCTCCACATCTACCAGGCACATGCAGTGCGATGATGAGCATGATTACCGAGTAATTATTAGTCCATTTCAAACAGCAGTATTAGGAAACTAAGGTACCTCCCTTGTATAATTTCCAAACATGATCCATTCTAGGGTCGTCAGTCCTAGTTAATCTCATACGATATTATGGTTTGAGAGGCATATCGAAGACATCACAAAGGGCTCGTCACCTGTCAGCACGGATACAGATCTCACCGTATGCGGCTCTATTGCTGGTCGTCAGCTCGAATACAGGTCTCAGCGTACTCCGCTCAATCGCTGGCCGTCAGCTCAAATACAGATCTCACCGTACTCGGCTCGACTCATGCTCTAGTTGCTTGAAGGGCTTGTCACTAATCATAGACCTTAGAGTATACTCGAAAACACTACAGAGGGCTCGTCGCCTGTCAGCACGAATACAGGTCTCACCGTATTCGGCTCTCGCCGTAGGTGTCGACAGCTCGAATATAGTGTCCCATACCACCATAATCGGCTCACGAGTCTGGTTGCTCACTGGTCACTACGGGGAGGCACGTGGCCCCAGCGTAGGCCGACAGCTCGACCACGGTGTCCCATACCACCATGCCCGACTCATGAGTCTTAACGGATCGAGGTACCATGGTTAAAAGGAATTTCACTGGTAAGTTTGGTACCCTAGGTTCAAGCAGTAGCGTCCAAACATGGTGAACATACATTAGACAGATCGGGTTACTTGACGAGCCTGGCTAGCTCGATCGCACAACAAGTTGAACGATATGAAGCGCATAAGCACTTCGTGTGGCCAACCACTATCGCCAACCGAAGTACGACTCGGGTTCATCGAACACATCTCACGTGGCAAATGAAACTCAGCCACGCATTCATTTTCGTTACCGATTGTCTGGACTATAATCATAGCCTCAATCACATTCAATTGCAGATAGTTAAAGTAGTAATGGATCAAAATTCAAATCATACAACCAAAGTCTGATATTATCCGTTTAGAGCTGTCAGGGTTGTTGCACGCACTCGTTGCTCCACTCCCCCATCACCCATGACGGATCATACAGCGTAAATATGAATTTAAACATCTGCATTACATAGATAAAATCATAAAAGCAGTTGAGCATGTTATGAAGCACAACACAAGAATGAGTTTGTACATATTAAATTCCTAATCACACAACTATCCAAGGAAATCATACACATAGTTAAACGAGTTGAGAATCATATCTCAACACCCTTAAACATTACAATTTACTAACTACTACTCATTCAGACATTTCAACAAACACTTTAAAAATACATACATCAACATACATGACATATGTTGATCACATAGGCATTAGGCCAAATCCTTTCACTAGGGAGTTGCCCCAATCATAACACGCGTACACCCACGACGGATAGTCATGGAAAGTAGGAATCCAAGTTCCATATTCATTTGAACATTTTCACAAACACTTGGGCTACACATTTTAACATATATAGCGTATAGTGGCCGTGACATGATTCAGGGCAAATCCTTTCATCAAAGGGATATCGCCAATACAACAATCATATATCCGTGACAATTAGTCATGGCGAGTACGAATGAGAATTCTATACTCATTCAGTCATTTTCACAAACACTTAGAATACACTATTTCAACATACATAGTGTATATTAGCAAAACATGTATTAGGGCGAACCCTTTCGCCAAACAAGTATTTTATCCATACATAATATATTCATACAGTAAATAATCATGGCTAACACATTTCCAAAATTTATACGTATACGGTACTTTCTACAAATACCTAGAGTATGTAAAATTCTATATTCTTCATCTTTAATCGAAACGGAAAACAGACAGCACTTTGTACATGTGCAATTGCATGCAGATCATGAATCTATCATTATCGGACATTGAAAGCATCGAAAACCATAACCTATACATCTAAAGTCCGCACCTTTTGTCGTAGAATCGTAACGAAGTCGATAGGTTTGCTAAGCTTTCATCTACGGCAGTTTAGCAACCTATAGAACAACATAGGTTAGCTATTTCATAACCTACAATCACCCAAGTCCCAAATCAGATTAGGGTTAGGGTTTATTACCGGATCTGGAATCGCCGGGAAAGCGATTAGAATGGAGTGGTGGAGCTCGTGGAGCGGCAGGGAAGCATGGTAGGGATATTCTCCCACATCTCCCACACTTTCTCTCTCTTTTTTCTCTCCCTTCCTAAGGCTTTTCTCAAATTCATATGGCTGCAATGAGAGAGGGTTTAAGGTCCTTATATAGCCTAAAAGCTCATCGAAATAGAATCCAGGTCAAAGTATACTTAGGTTATAACCAAAGCGGGTCAGTTTCAGCTCAACGGAGGACTTCTGCCGGGCCTCCTTGAGCCAAAGGTCGGACTTAAGCTCACTAACACTGGATCTACATTTAGTTAAGTTTTCGTTTCGGTCGGGATTTCAGATCGCAAATGGTGGACCAGTTTCAGTTCAACGGTCAGCGGATCTCGATCGGAGATTCCCAGTACATGGATATGTGTATGAAATTTCTCCTGATCCGAGGGTGTAATTTGGTCTGATTCTGACAATCTGGTTGCTTAAAACTGATCCGCAAGTGACACGTGCCAGATTACTATTCAAGATATTTATTTTGTAAAGAAAACAAGTATTTTTACACTCTCTCGCTCCGGACTCAAGCGAACAGCCGTGGGACACTGTCTAGGTTTGATTTCTGAGATGGTTGTCAAGCCCAGCGAGGCAGTCCTAATTCCTTAACTTCATGTTAATCGGACTTCTGACGTGCGGTGCAGATCTGATACGGAGTTTCGAGATGCTCCCGAGAGCAGCCGGGTAATGAGATTGATCCTAGATTTTAGGGTACCCTAACGTCAATGATTCTATAAGTTTTGGGTCTTGCAGATCGTATTTAAAGTGATTGGTGCTAATTTCACAGGCACTCTAGTTTAACACTAGCTAAATCTCGCCTAATTTCTAAAGGATTTAGTCCTAGGTGATTTCGGTCTGAGGTGATACTTAGTCCTTTGTAGTTTATATATAAAGTAATCCAGGTTATACTACTTAGCTAGTTTAAAATAGTGTCTAGGATGAAAGTGCTTAGAAAAATTGAAAGAACAAGGTGTTGAAGGGTGGGATTTGTGAAAGAAATGGGTTCACAAGCGATTTTAGCCTTTGGGACTGAGTTTTGACAAGTTGATAAGGTGTTAGGATCGACCCATTACCTAAGGACGAGTAATCCTAGGTTGGCAAAAATTCAGGATGTTACAATCTACCCCCCTTAAAACAAAATTTCATCCCCGAAATTGCCTAAGGGTAATAAGGAAAGATTTAATTATTTCCTTTGCCTAAGTTTTTTTGATTTCGAGTTCCTACGCGTGGTATTGTATATACTAGCCTGGTTCATTTTAGTCTACCCCCCTTAAAACTTATTTCTTTATCTATTTCTCATACCCTGATGATTTTCTATAATTTATTTCTTTACCTATTTGGAGTCTTAACGACAATTCCCAACAATTTAGAGTAAGATAGCTGTTTTCAATGTCTGACCAACACGGAGAGACGTTTTTGGTGGGCTTGATCCCGATACATTGATCATCTACCTGACCAGGGTAGAAGGCTCATCGTATCCCTTCCAAGTCCTGGTAGATCCTGGTCTTCTGCTCGATCAAGCAGTGAGTCCATTGGTAGTCGCCTAGGATTGAGAATTGGGTCAAGCCGCGAATGCTTCGTAGTTGTATATTTCAGTAACTCCATAGTCCGATCACTTTAAAAGCTTAGGGAATGCCCATCACTAAAAGGTTCAACTATCCTATTTCTCGGGTTGCCCTTTAGGTCTTGGTCTAAGAGAGTCCTCAGTATTATCTATGTCCAAGGAAATGGTGAATCAAATCTTACTAAATCATCCTAAAACGGTTTCTCATAGTAGGACAGGCTAGTGCTTCTATAATGTTCGTATTCAACGAGCACCGTTTCGATCCTGGGCCAGTGAGGTAGGGTCCACCACGCTTTCGCTGCGCTACCCAGATCAAAGAGGTGTATTAGTCGACCTAACTAGAGTGGGCTCATCATGTTCTACCCCCCTTAAAATTTTATTTCTGCCTCCAGGGTTTAAGATCTATGTCCTGTTCCGTATGTCGGAATAAGGTGTAATTTAGGACATATCCTTGACACGAATGGGTCTCGCTCCAACTGACTTAAGCTGACTAACTAAGTCTATCATTCAATTGGCTTAACATAATTAATTTGTCTTTCCTTAGCCTAACCAGTAGTCTAGTCTTAATTTAGGAGTAGCGGTATCCTCTAGGTGTAATCCAAAGTCTATGCTTATACATTAGATGATTTTATATCCTTTCTAATATAAGAAATTGTTTTATCTCTTAAGGTCAAAAGTTGTCTATTTGGAATTGAGTTGTCTGTACTTGACACTCGAGCATTTCACATATGCTTATTCCAACTAAGAGGGTCCTAAGGTTCACATTATAAATTTGTTGGATTTCTTACACGGTCATGTCTGTCGAAATCTAGGAGCACCGCTCTAGGTCCAAAACTCCAAGGGTCTATTTGTCAAACAACCATTTACTCTAAAAGCTTAAGCTATCAGAGTGTGGTGGGTTAATGTATATCAAGGGACTTTATCACTTCAACACTATTTGGCCAGTGGTCTTAAGTTGTATTAAATGGGACTGCATTACTAATCCCTCCTCGGGATTGGGAGTGGCATGGTTGGTAGGAGGGTGGGTGGGATAAAAATTAATTTTATAGGTTTTGGAAAATAAGCCTGGTGTTAGAAAGTGTGAGATGAGATTCCCAAATCCCAGGATAATGAATTTATAAGTGTAATTTGAAAGGAAAATTTCGGGATTTACCTTTAATTGCGTACATTCTAAACATGGTGTCGGAAAACATGGGATACACCCAATCCAAGGACCATATCTTACACATACATTTATTGTTACTTATACAATTCTATCCACCTAACTCACCTAATGCAGTTGGCCGAACGGGCCCTAAACGTCCTCAAACCTCTAAAATATTCTACTAACTACTACACCCATCAACATGAAGACAAAAAAACATCCAAAGATGGCAACTCATGCAAGCTGCAAGACAAGAGTGTGGATGATTTGGCCTCCAAGAAAACGGTCGTACAAGCTCGGATAGAGCCATGGAAAAGTGAAGAAAAGGGAGGAAAGTGATGAGGGTCGAATATTGCATATCAGACCCCATTTATTGCCTAACTTTATGTACATGATAATGATTAATGTCGTATTTTAATTGTATTTTTGTTGTAGGATGAAATCAGGAGCGTTGTTTGAAAAAGGATATTAAAAGCGTGGATTTGACACTCTGAAGTAACCAAAGGAAGGGACGGACTTCAGAGGACTAAGATTGACAGATTTATACGCCAGGGATCCAAGAAAATCAAGCCGTTCACGTTAAAGAGACCCAAAATTGGTGCAAAATGCAAGATCACATGGTTCCCGCCATCTAATTGGCTCAAAACTTCATACATGGGATGAGGGCCATAAATTAACCATACATATCAAAATTTGGCCCTCAGATCACTATAGAAGTGCCCTAATTGACAGATCATCCCATAAACCATTGATTCTGGGCCCACCTGGTCTCTGGATATGCCTCAACTTTGGTTCTAACGCCTTAAATGGGATGATGAAATGAATGAATGGATTAGATTTCTTAGAAACATCACAGTGGACCCCACATGTACAGCGTGTGTACATAGAGTACACACGCCCACGCTGCACCGGACCACCCAGCTCGGTCAAAGTCGGTTTGACCTACCGACTTCAGCAAAAACAGAAAATTCCATTTTCTCAACAGCGTTAACGCCGTTTGGGATCGGATGCAGTTGTGGTCCCCACCTATTGTCCAAAAGTATGATCCAGACCGTCCATTCGTTCTCTGAGACATCCATAATCCATGCCTAGGTGACGAAATTTAAAGAGGACAGCTTGTTCGATCTTTAACCGTTCAAAAGCGGAATGGACGGTAGGTTTAAAATCAGGTGGGCCGCATCAATGGACATTCAAAACTGATCATTTCCAAACTTATTTTCGAGAGGAATCTTATGGACGGCTTGGATTTCTCACAAGACACTGATCATGGACCCCACCGTCATCACAGCGTAACCATCTTACGCAGGTACCTGTTTCAGCGTCCAAAACTGACACATTTTGAGGATCTTGTGCGATCACGGTCATGCTCAGATGGAAGATCTGATCTGACCATCATGAAGATCTGCCAAAAACATCCCAGGGGGCGTGATCGTTTTAGAAAGAAAATAAAGTAAATGAAGGGAATGTGGCACCATTTTCCAGGGTGCAAAAGTCCTTACGCACATGACCGTCTCTCCATGCGTAAACATAGCCACTGACCTCCTTGTTGCCTATAAAAGATCCAGAGATGGAGGAGAGCCAGAGAGGAGAGTCTAGAGCCTGAGAAAGAGAAGAAAGAGAAGGGGAGCTAGGGCCAAGGAGAGAAGGAGAGAAAGAGAAGAAAGAAAAGAAAGAAGGGCTGAAAAGGATGGATTTGTTTATGAAATTTTATTTCTCTTTCTTTTTATTTGAATTCATGGATTGCTGATCTCTCAGCTAGGGCTGAGATGAAGCCCCCGATTTCAATGACTCTTGTTTATGGTTGAATTCATCTTGACTTGATTGATTTGTTTCTTTTTCTAGTGTGCTTGATTGGTTTAAATTCTATACTTCTCCATCTATGAACTTGACCAGAGTCTATATATGGATGTTGTCTGGATGCTTATTCTAGGTGTTTGTGTCTGATCATGAACAGGTTTCCTATAGAGGAAGAAATATGGTGCTTTAATGAATTGTACATTCTATGTGCCCGACCAATGATATAGAATGTGTTATTCATTGCATTGCTTTAGGAGATTAGACATTCTGTATGCCCGACTAAGGACACAAATTGTGCTTTCTTTATATAAGTTGTATCAATCTAGATTAGGGTGAATCAACAGACAAAACAAGGGTTAGGATAATTAGGGGTGGATTCGAAAGTCCTAGTGCTCTCTTTGATTGAATTTTCTTCCCTATTCTCTATGATATTTCGTAGATTTGTGTTAGTAATTCACTCTATTATTTTTTGAATTAGTTAAGAAGAATCGTGAATTTGAATTGTGACGACCAGTCCTCGTGGGAACGATCTCGTAATACGTACCGTATCTACATCTGATTCGTATACTTGCGAGTTTAAAAATCATTTAAATCAGGTTGGTTTAAATAAAACATCAGAAAGGGACTGGAGATTTGGTTCTCCACGAACTTGAACCTCAACAGGGATTGTAAAGGCCCCAAAAGACAGGGTTTGAAGAAAGGAAATGAAGAAGTAGGATGGGTTGAGAGCTTGCACGGTTTGAGCTTCAAACGGGGGGGGGGGGGGGGGGGGGGTGTAGGAGCTCAAATGAGAGAATAAAGAGGATAAGAGGATAGGTAAAGAGAGTTCGAACGTGTGGCGAAGGTGGTGCACGAAAATGAAGGAAGAAGAGGTTGGTGGGGCGATTTCTTCAAAAAATCAGAAGTTTTGTGGAGAAAGGAGAGCTTAGAGGGTCACTTTGTGAAGGAAGTAGGGTTTTGGGAGGGTAGAAATGGAAGGGACACACATCAGGGGGGTCCCACAACCCCCAAACACGATCGGCCCGCCCGGCTAGCCCGGTCGGGCCCGAAAACCGGTGAGGCCTCGCCGACCGGGCGAGGGCCTCGCCGACCGGGCGAGGGCCTCGCCGACCAATGGTCCAGAAATCGAGGGGGGGGGCCCATGGGCGAGACCCCCAGGCCCCCTAGGCTCCAAAAAACCCTGGGTCCCACCCTGGATCCCTCAGGAGTGCTCCGTTTGGCCCCCCGACTCCATTTCGTTCAATTTCGGGTAGTTTCGGGACAATCTGACGTATCTTGTAATCCAGAATGAGTTTTCTGACGTAAAATATATGAATTTGGGGTAGAACGAGCTAATGAAGCCAACCAACCCACTATGTCAGGTTGCGCAGCCCGGAATTGCAAAAAAACCTTGGATCGATGGTCGTTTCCCTGTTTCAATTTCGTCTTTACTATAAATAGCAGTTTTAATTTGATTACTCTTCATCCGTTGGGCTTTAGGAGTTGCACCCAACGCGAAAAGAGCTTGGAATAATTAGGAGAACGGTTTGGTGAAGCCAAATAGGACACTATTTTTGGTCCAAAACCTTGCACACTAGTAGACATCACAACCTAGGAGTTTTAGTTGTAGTTTGTTTCTGATTTCTTTCCCATTACTTGGTATCCTTATTTAAAGGGTTGTGAACTCATTTTTCTTTTGTCATTCATTAATCAATTTCGAATTTATTAGAATTTATTTCTACTTTCTGCTTTCTTTTCTCGTAGACTCGAGAAGTCTCTATGAGGAGTCCAGTGAAGCTCTGGGGATTCGGAGTAGTTATCATCATCACGCTTATCCCGTATTCTACCGATTTTCAACGGTTGGGGTGAGGTGGATTGTAATCTAGACTCATTAATAGACAGCCTAAGAATGTTTTAAGGTCGAGCCGTGCGACCATGGTTGAATACAAACTCGATTTCGGCATTGGTTTTCAGTGAACTTCGCCAATTGGCGAAATCGGGATACCTATGACTGTTTCTACGTTCCGTCGCTCCCTCCTAAATCAGAGTGTGTCAGAGTGCGTCGTGTGACCATAACCCAGGTCCGGTTTAATCTAAATCATGCTCTGATACCAACTGTAACATCCAGAAAAATCGGGGGTCGAGCATAACTCAACACCCGAGTTCCAGAACATCACTTATGCAACATAGATAATGATGATTAAATGTTGTCTGCATTAGTGTATTGAACATGAGTGAGATTAAGCCAAAACAACATATCATACTCCAGAGACAGTTAAATTGCAAGCGAAAGACTGTGATAGATATATAAAATATATAAAAACTGTGGTGAGTCTCTAGAGTGTGATAACATTACCAGGTTAATAAATTTCAAGTACATTTCTAAAATATACCAAATGTGTAAGTGTAATGTCTTCTATCCCAAGTACCATAGCCCCGTCAATACAATAAAAGGTCTTCATAAACCTGTCAGAGAGCTACAAGTAGGAGAACTCTTCCTCCACATCATAGTAGTCCGGCTCTGCTTCAAAAGCATCGCCATCACCTGAAGCTCAACAAATCTGGTTGGTGTGTACAACACCGTCCTGTAACGTGGGAGTGAGTGATCAACTCAGTGGAACAATAAAGCATAGGTTAACATGTTATCAACTCAGTCAAGCAGTAATGATAAAGCAGTACAATCAAACGATTCTAATACTCTTATTTAATGCAAGTATGAAATGACATGATATATGCCCTTGCCAAACCACCCTCATGTGACACCATCTTACGTTCGCGAATGCGTTTATCCCTCAGTGCTCCACATCTACCACGCACATGCAGTGCGATGTTGAGCATGATTACCGTGTAGTTATTAGTCCATTTCAAACAGCAGTATTAGGAAACTAAGGTACCTCCCTTGTATAATTCCCAAACATGATCCATTCTAGGGTCGTCAGTCCTAGTTAATCTCATACGATATTATGGTTTGAGAGGCATAGCGAAGGCATCACAAAGGGCTTGTCACCCGTCAGCGTGGATACAGATCTCACCGTATGCGGCTCAATTGCTGGTCGTCAGCTCGAATATAGGTCTCACCGTACTCGGCTCAATTGCTGGCCGTCAGCTCGAATACAGATCTCACTGTACTCGGCTCAACTCATGCTCTAGTTGCTGTGAAGGGCTCGTCGTCAATCACAGACCTTATAGTATACTCGAAGACACTACGGAGGGTTCGTCGCCCGTCAGCACGAATACAGGCCTCACCGTATTCGGCTCTCGCCGTAGGTGTCGACAGCTCGAATATAGTGTCCCATACCACCATAATCGGCTCACGAGTCTGGTTGCTCACTGGTCACTACGGGGAGGTACGTAGCCCCAGCGTTGGGCGACAGCTCGACCACGGTGTCCCATACCACCATGCCCGACTCATGAGTCTTAGCGAATCGAGGTACCATGGTTAAAGGGATTTCACTGGTAAGTTTGGTACCCTAGGTTCAAGCAGTAGCGTCCAAACATGGTGAACATACATTAGACAGATCGGGTTACATGACGAGCACGGCTAGCTCGAGCGCACAACAAGTTGAACGATATGAAGCGCATAAGCACTTCGTGTGGCCAACCACTATCGCCAACCGAAGTACGACTCGAGTTCGTCGAACACATCTCACGTGGCAAATGAAACTCAGCCACGCATTCATTTTCGTTACCGATTGTCTGGACTATAATCATAGCCCTAATCACATTCAATTGCAGATAGTTAAAGCAGTAATGGATCAAAATTCAAAACATACAACCAAAGTCTGATATTATCCGTTTAGGGCTGCCAGAGCTGTTACACGCACTCGTTGCTCCACTCCCCCATCACCCATGACGGGTCGTACAACGTAAATATGAATTTAAACATATGCATTACATAGATAAAACCATAAAAGCAGTTGAGCATGTTATGAAGCACAACACAAGCATGAGTTTGTACATATTAAATTCCTAATCACACAGCTATCCAAGGAAATCATACACATAGTTAAAGGAGTTGAGAATCATATCTCAACACCCTTAAACATTACATTTACTAACTACTACTCATTCAGACATTTCAACAAACACTTTAAAAATACATACATCAACATAATTGACATATGTTGATCACATAGGCATTAGGCCAAATCCTTTCACTAGGGAGTTGCCCCAATCATAACACGCGTACACCCACGACGGATAGTCATGGAAAGTAGGAATCCAAGTTCCATATTCATTTGAACATTTTCACAAATACTTGGGCTACACATTTCAACATATATAGCGTATAGTGGCCGTGGCATGATTCAGGGCAAATCCTTTCATCAAAGCGATATCGCCAATACAATAATCATATATCCGTGACAATTAGTCATGGTGAGCACGAATGAGAATTCTATACTCATTCAGCCATTTTCACAAACACTTAGAATACACTATTTCAACATACATAGTGTATATTAGTAAAACATGTATTAGGGCGAGCCCTTTCGCCAAACAAGTATTTTATCCATATATAATATATTCATACAGCAAATAATCATGGCAAACACATTTATAAAATTTATATGTATATGGTACTTTCTACAAATACCTAGAGTATGTAAAATTCCATATTCTTCATCATTAATCGAAACGGAAAACAGACAGCACTTTGTACATGTGCAATTGCATGCAGATCATGAATCTATCATTATCCGACATTGAAAGCGTTGAAAACCATAACCTATACATCTAAAGTCCGCACCTTTTGTCATAGAATCGTAACGAAGTCGATAGGTTTGTTAAGCTTTCATCTACCACAGTTTGGCAACCTATAGAACAACATAGGTTAGGTATTTCATAACCTATAACCACCCAAGTCCCAAATTAAATTAGGGTTAGGGTTTCTTACCTACAAACGGAGCTGGAATCGCCGGGAAAGCGATTAGAACGGAGTGTTGGAGCTCATGGAGCGGCAGGGAAGCATGACAGGGAGATTCTCCCACATCTCCCACACTTTCTCTTTTCTCTCTCTTTCTCTCTTCCTAAGGCTTTTCTCAATTCGTATGGCTGCAATGAGAGAGGGTTTAAGGTCCTTATATAGCCTAAAAACTCACCGAAATAGACTTCAGGTCAAAGTATACTTAGGTTATAACCAAAGCAGGTCAGTTTCAGCTCAACGGAGGACTTCTAGCGGGCCTCCTTGAGCCAAGGGTTGGACTTAAGCTCACTAACACTGGATCTACGTTTAGTTAAGTTTTCGTTTTGGTCAGGATTCCAGATCGCAAATGGCGGACCAGTTTCAGTTCAACGGTCAGCGGATCTTGATCGGAGATTCCGAGTACATGGATATGTGTATGAAATTTCTCCTGATCCGAGGGTGTAATTTGGTCTGATTCTGACGGTCTGGTTGCTTAAAACTGATCCGCAAGCGACACGTGCCAGATTACCATTCAAGATATTTATTTTGTAAAGAAAACAAGTGTTTTTACACTCTCTCAATCCGGACTCAAGCGAACAGCCGTGGGACACTGTCTGGGTTTTATTTCCGAGATGGTTGTCAAGCCCAGCGAGGCGGTCCTAATTCCTTAACTTCGTGTTAATTGGACTTCCGACGTACGGTCCAGATCTGATACGGAGTTTCGAGATGCTCCCGAGAGCAGCCAGGTAATGAGATTGATCCTAGATTTTAGGATACCCTAGCGTCAATGATTCTACAAGTTTTGGGTCTTGCAGATCGTATTTAAAGTGATTGGTGCTAATTTCACAGGCACTCTAGTTTAACACTAGCTAAATCTCTCCTAATTTCTAAAGGATTTAGTCCTCGGTGATTTCGGTCTTAGGCGATACTTAGTCCTTTGTAGTTTGTATATAAAGTAATCCAAGTTATACTACTTAGCTAGTTTAAAATAGTGTCTAGGATGAAAGTGGTTAGAAAAATTAAAAGAACAAGGTGGTGAAGGGTGGGATTTGTGAAAGAAATGGGTTCACAAGCGATTTTAGCATTTGGGACTGAGTTTTGACAAGTTGATAAGGTTTAGGATCGACCCATTACCTAAGGACGTCTAATCCCAGGTCGGCAAAAATCTGGGATGTTACAGTACTAAACTGAATTAATCGGCAAATTAGCTCGAATCACTTTCTATACGAGCTGTAATACCCAAAACCATTAGAATTGCTATAACCCAACATTACGTAGAAACCTAGGATTAATATCAAAACCTAGTTGCTCTCGGGAGCACATTGAAACTCCGTATCGGACTCAGACCGCACGTCAAAAGTCCGATAACCGTGAAACTATACGGTTATGACTGCCTTATTGGGCTTGATAACCATCGTGGGAATCGAGTCCGAATAGTATCCAGAAACGCATAACTTGAGCCCCTAGCGAAGTGTGTGAGAAACGCAAATATCTTTAGGAAATGAACTCAAACTTAAGTGATTTGGGTCGTTCGCTTGCAGGCCAAATTTAAGGTTTTTGACCGTCAGAATCTAACCCAACTACACTCTTAGATCAACAAAATTTCCATACACATGTCAGTGTACTTATGGCCCTAATCGAGTGACGATAGATGTTGAACTGAAACTGGTCCTCCGCGGTCGATCCATAAATCTGAATGGACCAAAATCTTAGCCTGGTGTAGATCCATCATCAGGGACCTTTCTCCAAACCGTATGCAGTTAATGGGCCTCCAGATGGGCTCCATTAGCCCAAAACAATCGGTTTTTGGCTTTAACCTATGTATACCATGGCCCTGGGGCCATTGACTTCATTTCTGGGCCTATATAAAGCCCTAAACCCACCCCTCTCTCATTCCATACAAATTTTCTAAAACCCTAGGAGAGAGAAGAGAGAAAAGAAGAGAAAAGTGTGAGGAGAAGAGTGAAAGTCAGGGAGATTGAGGCGGTGTTTCTCTCGTGCGACTACACGCACTAGATCGTCTCTTTGCTACGCTACTCAATTCGTTTCGACTGTGATTTGGGTAAGGAATCTTAACCCTAATCTCATTTTGGAAGTCAAAATAGAGGAATCGATGAAATAGCTAACCTATCCCGTGATTCAGGTAGCTGTTGTGTCGTTGATAAAGACGTAATGTTCGAACTGAGTTCGATACGAGTTTATCGACGGAAGGTACGGACTATAAACATTTAGGTTATGGTTTTCAAGTCTTTCAATGTCAGTTAATGATTTATGACTGACTTGATTCCTGTCACATGTACTTAGATGCGATGTTTCCCGTGTATTACACATATATATAAACTATGTTGAATATAATGCATTCCATGTGTTTGTTGAAATGTGTGAATGAATATGGAATTAGGATTTGTGCTTGCCATGATTATTGATTGCGAATACATAATTATTGTATGTGTGACAACTCCTTGTGAAAGGGTTTGCTATAATAAATGTTATAACTAATTTATTACCTATATATTAATATGTGCAGTCATAGTGTTTGATAAAATGACTGAGTGAGAAAATGCTTGTTAAAACGTATTTAATGAGGGTGTTGAGATGGGATTCCCAATTAGCTTATCTATAGTTACCGTTTCCTTAATGTAACCTATATCGCTACTACATGCTTTATGGATGAAATGCCTATGTATGCCAACATGTGCATGATGTGTTTGTCGAAATGCTCAAATGAGATTTATATTTAAATTGGTTTTCACATGATGTTTTGACTATCACATATGAATGCCTATTGTGTTTGAGTATGATTGGGACTACTACGTAGTCCAGGCAATCGGTAATAGTTTCCAATCTAATGGCCGAATTAGTTTCGCCACAATGGATATGTTCGATGAATCCTAGTCGTATGGTGATTATCGACAGTGGTTAGGCCACGAGGAGTGCGTACACGCTCCATGTCGATCAATTTAACATACGCTCGTACCAGTCAAGTTTGTCAAGTAACCCGATTGGCCTAATGTATGTTCAGCATGTATGGACGCTACTGCTTAAATCTAACGTACAACTTACCAATGCAAAGCCCATTTAACCTTGGTACCACGATCTGCTAAGACTCATGAGCCAGGCATGGTGGTGTATGGGACACCGTGGTCGAGCTTTCGGCCTACGCTGGGGTGACGAGCCTCCCCGTAATGACCAGTGAACAATACAAACTTGTGAGCTGAATATGATGGTGTGGGACACCGTATTCGAGCTGTCGGCCTACGCTAAGGTGACGAGCCTTTCCGTAGTGACCTCGAGTATAAACTAAGGCCTACGCTAAGGTGACAAGCCTCTTCGTAATGACCTGAACTTGCCTATCCACTGCTTTCAAATCAGAAGTGATGTTGCCCTATAACTTGTCTATCGTATGTGATTAACTAGGATTGACGACTCTAGATGGATCATTGTTTGGATAAATGATATAAAGAAAGGTATCTTAGTTTCCCGAATCTGCTGTATGAATAAGCCTAATTAAGAACTTGGCTAATATAACCATGCACCGCATTGCATGTGCCTTTGGCATGGGAGTTGAGCACAGTGGGAGTTTAACATACGCGACCGTGAGATGATGTCGCAAAGGGAGTGCAGGCAAGGGCATGCATCATTATCGCATATCATTCTTACATTTACCAGAGTAATTAGGACATGATCGTTGTATTGCTTTATCATTACTGCTTGACTGAATTGATAACATGTTAACCTTTGCCTTATAGCTCCACTGAGTTGATCACTCACTCTCACTCTGGGATGGTGTTTTAAAACACCAACCAGACTCTGTTGTAGTTACAGATGATGTTGCGGCTTACGAGATGGAGCCTGACTTTTATGACGACGAGGAGTTCTACATGCAACTCTCTGACAGGTCTATGTAGACCTAGAGTTACGTCGCAGGGATCGCAGGGATACATACTAGTTGAACATTTCACCTTATCATTTTATAAATTTTAGAATTATACATGTAATTATTTAACCTGGTGACATACTCTGGGGACTTACAACCACTTATATGCCTTATATATCTAACACAGTCTTCCGCTTGCGTAATCTAATTTTCTCTGGAGTATGATATGCTGATTTAGTATAATCCCATTCATGTTTAATGCACTAATACGGACAACATTTAATCATCATTATCTATGTTGCATAAGTGATGCGTTGGAACTCAGGAGCTGAGCTTCTACTCGACCCTCGATTTTCAAGACGTTACATTACTGCATTGATAACATGATAGACGACGTCTGTCATTAACTCTCATATTTCCAATGTTATTGTAATCTTGTCAAGCACTCGCTGTCCATCTTGATTAAATCCTTGTATCATCATTCCACTAGGACGCAAATGGGAACGATGATATCCCAATTCATTCAGCATCGTCAACGATAGTAAATTCACCGCGGACCTATTGTCCAGCATTATTCATTTGATCTGCCTACTGCGAACATGACCTACAACCATCAATGGCCTATTATGCTCTTCATCACAAGTTAGATCATGGTCGGAAAAGGAAATTACTGGCATGCAGTTGTTTCGCTCTTCGTGTTCTATTTCTGTGAGCAATGCTTTTCTGACATTATTATCGGACAGAGCTTGAATCAGGCTACGTCAAGAATCTTCTTACAGTCACAACGCGTCATACACACTTAGTCGAGCTGGTATGCCTTTCAGATGACTTATCACATCGTATGCTACCTTCTCGATCATGTTCTTTTCTTCTTCTCTACCATCACCATGGTATTGTTCAGATGTTTCTCCTCTCATTATTTCAGTGCTTTGTTTTCGGGGACTCTTTATTCTTTAGCTTGAACGCAACGTGATTACTGCGGCTTCGCCTGTATGTCTCAGCGGGCGGTCGTCATCCATTTCTCTCTTCCCTTTTTATTTCTCTACAAGCGGCCTCTTGAATGATTAATACGCTCACTATTGCTTTATTGCGATTTTGTCAGAGGACATAACTGACATTAGTTAGCATCTATTCACAAATACATTTTATCTTAGAGACGAAAGGAAGGATGTTCCCGTCGAGAGTCGCCATTTTGGCATCTTATAAGACGCCAAATAATGATGAAATTCTCCAGATTATTCCTGAGTCAAAATCAAGTAAGATAAATTCCTAGCAGAGTCACCATTTTTTTTTTACCAGAAACGAAAAATATTTGATACGGGGAATTATCTTACTTAATAATGACAAAACAAAGAATAGAGAGAATAATCATCAAATTTATTCATTGTTTCTGAGTTCATTTACATCCTTTAGATCCTTTGATTCTAGGATAGAGTTTTATAACCAAAAGTACAAGTGCTGAATAGATTTAAATATGAATTTCGGCAGCATTCCTGCTCATATTAATTATGTCTTCATCAAAGATGAGTTGTGCGGATTTTCTCCATGCATGCATCTCCCTTCCTTAATATGGTAGAGGAAATTCTAGAACCCCTTGAAATACTTGAAATAACTTGGGAAACTTTTAAAAATCATCATGTTGTTGCCTCATAGAGTCCCGCGCAACTCCTCCATGAGTAGCACGAACAGAGTAGTTACGCGGGCCCCTGCAACTCATGAAGAGTAGCGCAGTCTGGCCTCCTTTACTCTCTCTCTCTCTCTCTCTCTCTCTCTCTCTCCTCTCTAATAGCTGTCAGAGGCACTGGTCTTTTAGAAATCCGATCCTCCAAATGAGGGGGTAAGAGGGTATTTATAGGCCACCATACGTGTGGGTCCTCAAATTCTGAGTTGTGGACCCTACTTCGCACTTTCAATCCAACCATCTCTGAGGGGAGTAGCACGGGCCGGGGCAACCATGATGATTTGCCCAGCCCGGTACAACTCTTGTTCTAGCGCCACTCATGTTCCTAGCACAACTCGGTTTCCTCGTGCAACTCACACCTCGCGCAACTCGCACCCCGCGTAACTTGTGTATTTCATGTCCTTTACTTCAGTTTGATCCTATTTCTTCTCCACTCGTCTTCCTCCTTTTAATTGAATTTTATGCTCCAACAAATTTAGATCTTCTTCTAGTTTTAATTCGAGTTACTTTCAGAATATACACAAGATTAGTCCCTGTGGATTCGACCTCGGTCTTACCTAGATTATTATTACATCACGAGCCTACACTTG
Organism: Magnolia officinalis; assembly: GCA_021015155.1. Lineage (NCBI taxonomy): Eukaryota > Viridiplantae > Streptophyta > Magnoliopsida > Magnoliales > Magnoliaceae > Magnolia > Magnolia officinalis. The sequence continues at coordinate 48,395,482 of JAJHSJ010000006.1, forward strand.
GGGTTGTGAACACCTGCACATGAAGAAGATAATGGAGACCTTGGTTGCAGCAGCTGAACCTCCGATGCCTAAGTCAGGTAGGTAACTGGGTCTAGTAAGAATAGGGTTTTTTAGGCGTAGAATTGTGTACCTTTCACCATTAGAGGCATTCCTATTTATAATTGAATAGGGGCGGTGGTGTAGAGGGCGATCCCCTATTTCGTAAGAGTAGGGTTTTTTAGGCGTAGAATTGTGTACTTTTCTTTTTAAAGTTTAAGCTTTACAGCAATTTTACAACTTTCTTTGTATAGGGCATCATAAGCGTCTTGAAGATCTTCTTCATTTTTATGATCACTATTTAGATTTTCTTCACTGGTTGTATCATCGTTATCTGAAAAAGTGAATTTGACTAGAGTAATTAGGGCTTTAACATCATTACCCTACTCAGTTTCTGAATCTTCTGACTCAGAAGAAGCTTCAAAACAGGAAGAATCATCTCATGTAACCAACATACCTTTCTCTTTAGGTTTGTCCTTTTTAGGATATTTGTTCACTAGATGCCCATTTTTATGGTAGTTGTAACATTGGTTGTCTTTTATAGATTTTCAAGTTTTAGATCTAGATTTTTTCTTTTCAATAGGTTTTTGCAAATCAACCCTTTTTTTACTTTTGAAAATCTTATAAAACTTTTTAGCTAAAAGGGCCATATCATCTTCAGAATTTTCTAAATCAGAATTGTTATTTTCTTGAGAAATATTTTTAGAAGACTTAAGGGCAATATATTTACCTGTAGGAGCTTTAAAGTTTAACTCATAGGTTTGTAAAGAACCAACCAATTCTTCTACCCTCATATTTTCTGTATCACGAAGTTCCCAGATTGCAGTCACCTTTAAATTGAACTGCTCAGGCAATGAGTGCAGTATCTTTGCACAGACTTTACTTTCTGGGATTCTATCACCAAGACCCCATATAGAGTTGACAATGTCATTCAATCTTGTATAGAAGTCCATGAAAGTTTCACTTTCTTTTATACGTATTTCCTCAAATTTAGTTGTGAGGATTTGTACTTTAGATTTCTTAACAATTGTTGTTCCCTCATGTGTTATTTCTAAAATATCCTAGGCTTGCTTTGCAATATCACAGGATATAATTCTCTTCAATTCATCCGGTGATAGTGCATAAGTGATTACATTTAAAGCCTTTGCATTGGCACTACTCTCACTTTTCTGAAGAGCAGACTAAGAAAAATAAGGTGAGACTTTTATCATTTTAGATCCATCAGTACTAGTCACTTCTGTGGTAGGAGCGGTTTCTGGCTTTCTAATAGGCATAATTGGAGCCATCAAATGGTGGAGGCCTAGTGACTGAAAGGCTATCAAAATTTCACATCTTAAAAAGCTCAGATCGATTAGCTCAGGATATTAATCCAAAAAATAAAGCGAGTTATTAGAGTCTGATACCACTTGAAAAGGCCGAGCTAAGAGTCCTAGAGGAGGGGGGGGGGTGGTGAATAGGACTATGCCAAATTAAAAATAAAATGCAGAATTTAAACAAATATAAATAATGATATCAACAAACAATCCCACAAAGCAGAATTGAAAAGCTACCTCAAATGTACAAGTATTGAGAAGTTGATACAGATGTTGTTCTAAGGACAACCTTACACCAAAAACTAATGATTTATGGTAGGACAACCTAATTCCTATAAAAGTTTGTGTATTAAAATCTCAAACTAATACAGAGGAATAAAGAATTAAAATAGCAAAGAATTAAACTAAGCTATTACAGCATTCCCACACTTTCATAAAAAGATTACAACATTCTTCCCCAAATGCATGAGAGGAAATTACAACATTCACAAAAAGCCACAATCAATCAATCACCACAAGACCAAAAATTATAGTGGTTCACTTGTGTGTACACCAACTGTTTAGAAAAACAGCCACACAACTACTTCACTCCCAATATCCTCACACAGTGGATATTAGCATTCACTATGCAATAGGTTTTTCAAGGTTCACCTAAAACCTTCACAATTGTGTCTTTCAAGTGGACTTACATAATTCAAAAACCCCACACTCTGAGTTTTCTAGATCACTTCAGACAAACCAAAAAAGAAAGAGATTTTTCCTAGCACAATCTCAATAAAACTAAAAATAGAAATTGTAAAATACTTATCTGGATATTCTCTTTTGATGAAGCCCGATAGAACCAATTAGAAGTAGATGTTCAATGTTCACACTCACTTATGAAAAGGTTCTAAGTTCTAATTGAATTTTAGATTGAATCACCTTGGGCTTGCTTGATTTGGTTTTGATTCCAAGAAAGGGGAAAATTAAAAATCCCTTCTTCAAATAAGATTGGAACGTAGAATCTCAAAATTAAATGCAAAAAGCTAATTAAAGAAAATATTAAATGAGCACTAAATAGCTTAAGAATATCACAAACTTATCTCTCAAAGTGGTGTCTTGATTGAATTGAATGAAAAATTTTAAAAATCGTGCTCTATTTATAAGTGCAGAAACCGTTCACTCGACTGGTCGAAGGACCAACAAATTTTTAAAATTTCAGGCGCGATAAGATAAAACCATTCCACGATTGGTTGAGTGGCCTGCACGACCGGTCGAACCTTGCACTCTACTGGTCGTGTGGGACCCAATTTAGTTGCTGGACTTTGAGTCGAGCCTGCTCGACTGGTCAAGCACTATTCACTCGACTGGTCGAGCAGTCTCCAGGACTGGTCGAAGATCCAACAAAAAATCTCAAAAATTAGCAACAAACCTTGGGCTGGTCGAGAAATTTCTTGAACTGGTCAAGCCAGTACTAGGACTAGTCGAACATAGGCTAAGACTAGTCGAGAAATAGCCTAAAGAAGTATATAGTGGCCCAATTTAAGTATGCAATCAATATAACCTAACCTATGGTCAATCTAGGGTCTTACATACCTTTTATGTGATATTTGAACATTGAATCATCATTTGCTTCAGTTGATAGTTGATCTTGAAGTACTTGAAGCTTGACATCTTGAAGTGCTTTGAAGCTTGAACTTGAAGTACTTTGAAGTTGATCTTGAAGTACTTTGAAGCTTGAAACCTTAAACTATCACTTGATGTTGTACTTGAACTTGTGAATCTCTTGTTCTTTCATTTGAAGTTCTTGAGGTAAAGACCTTTGTTCTTGTATATGAATTGCATGATCATGAATATGTAGATGAGCTACACAAGATACAGATTCTAAGAGGTTTTGGCACTACAAAATTTGATAATCATAGGAGCTAGAAAACATAACAGTTATAATCTCCTCCTTTGTCAAATTCATGACAAAACAAAATAAAAATATCATATATGCACAATAAAGAATCATGCACCAGTTTCAACCTGGTCTAAGAATCATGCACCAGTTTCAACCTGGTCAAATTAACACGCTTCAAAACTTGGTCAAATCAACCTGTTCAAATCAATACACTTTAATACTCACATCAATACTCATTAAAACTCATCAATACTCCCCCTTAATAGCATAAAGCAGAAAAAAGTTACTTATCCACATTCTTCACACATTTATCATAATGAAATAGGCATCATAAAATTCTCCCCCTTTTTATCACAATATGACAAAGGAAAGAGCCGATAAATGATAATGGAAGAAAGAAAAATAAGAAAGTAAATAGAAGAGTAATGAGTAATGAGAGAAGATATGAATAAGTTAACCAGTAAACCAAGTCCACAATAATAAGCAAGCATGTCTAAACACATAATACGAGATAAAATCAAGTATTTTAAAAGTGAATACATATCAAATACTCAAAGACTAATCCGAACCAGAAGAAGGAGCAGGTACGGATGGATCAATTTGATGAAGTCCCTTGTTAATGCGTCTAAGATATTTGCGCATATATTTAAATTGCATTTCTTGGGACACATGCATACCATCAACCTTCTCCTCAAGTGAGCGCAACCGCGCATCATAATCAGATGGCTGATAATCAGGATCACCAGTAGAATCAGATTCAAGTTCCTCAAAAATGTCATCCATATTGACATCATCTAGAGGCAAATCACCCTTCTCTTCATGTGCTTCCGCAGCTCCACGAGCATCCGCATCAACTTGGCCTGGGGCCAACTACAAATTCATCTTGTTAATGTTAGAATTGTTGAAGGGTAGATGAGTAATGGGAGGTTCCCTAACAGGCATAGCCACTAAACTAGCGGTGCCTAACACAGTCATAAGATAAGCAAAAGGTATGTCACTGTGACCTGGGTGGAGATGGAACTGAATTATGCTATGACAAATCAGAGAAGGAAGACACATAGAAACTCCAGAAATGAAAGATGGAGAATACGAACCATGAATGTAATAAGCTCGGTTTTGTTACCAGATCGAGGATAGACATTTGAAATGAAATTCCTATGAAGGATTCTATATCTGGGTAATAAAAACTTGGAGGTGAGCGCATTCCCAGTACTCCATTCTGAATCTATATTACATAAATCTCTAGTGAGCATACGCTTCTCAGATTTAGAAGGTTTGTCCACAAGAGAACTAATGGGAATATCTTCATCTTTGACAGGTATATCCATTAACCCATAAATAAGATGACGGTCCACATCAACTGGACCTTCTCTGGTCGTAAAAGTAAATGTTAGATTCTCAGTATAAAAATCAGTAATGCAAGCATACATAGCTTGCGCAATGGAGCGGTATGCAGGTACATCCCAATGCAATATGTTATCCCATATACAGACTGAAGGAGAGGAACAACATCAAACAGTGCCAAATGATTAGGATTAATAGTTCGTTCTACTATCACATTGAGCAATTGAATATCTTTCACATAACTAAGATCTTCCTCGGGCGACCGAAGGTGGTGCACCATGATAGGAGTCGAACGAGATGAAGGACCACGAGATCCTTTCTTCTTAGTTCTACCCTCCATTTGCAATAAAGAAAGTAAGGAATAAAGAGATTACAAAAGAGGCAAGAAGGGTTTCTATAAGATCAGATTTTTTGATACAAAACTCCCAAAACAATCATAAAGCATGAAATAAACTACACAAATGAAGAAAAGGAAGTGCAAAGGACTTGAATCTATAAGAAAATCAAAAATAACGCACAAACCATGGAGGAATCAAAGATGGGTTTGACCGGTCGAGGTAGGGTTCGTTAGAGAAGAAGACCCAAATGAAGAAAAAGTGATTGTTTTCCCAAATAAAAGGTCAAACCCGTGTTTCACGACGGGTCGAGTACATGCTCGACCCGTTGTGCACCTCACAAAATTTACAGTTTTTCATAAATTTTAAATTCTGAAAAATTTTAAAATAAAAATATATCCATTATGATACAAAAAGACATAAATCATCAGTTCATATTGCATATACTAAGATCAAATTTCAATTTTGCAAACCTGCTTTTGTCGAGTGGTTTTGTGAATATGTCAGCTAGTTGAATCTCGGTTGGAATATAATCCAAAGAAATTGTTTTGTCTTCCACTAATACACGAATATAGTGATATTTAATGTCAATATGCTTGGTTCGTGAATGCTGAATTGGATTTTTAGAGATATTAAATGTGTTTGAATTATCACAATATAAAACCATGGATTCTTGCGCAATTCCGTAATCGTTCAGCATTCTTTTCATCCACACAAGCTGAGTGCATGCATTACCATCAGCAATATATTCCATCTCAGATGTTGAGAGCGATACAGAACTTTGTTTCTTACTTAGCTAAGAAACTAAACAGTTCCCTACATAGAAACAACCACCGCTGGTTGATTTACGATCATCAATGTTACCAGCCCAATCAACATCCATGTAACCAGCTAATTGCACACTAGTATCATGTGGATACCAGAGACCAAGATTAGTTGAACTAGCGACGTATCGTAAAATACGCTTAACAACAATTAGATGTGACTCTTTAGGGTCAGATTGATATCTATCACAAATTGCTACGCTAAAAGCAATATCAGGTTGGCTCGCAGTTAAATAGAGTAAACTACCAATCATACTACGATACAACTTAGGATCCACACTTTTACCTGTTGAATCCTTAGAGAGTTTTAGGGTAGTCATTGGAGTATCAAAATTTTTCCCACTCTCAAATCCGAACTTTTTAACTAAGTTCAGAGCATATTTGTTTGAGAGATAAAGAAACCATCAGGTAGTCGTTTGACTTGCAACCCTAGGAAATAGTTTAGTTCTCCAACCATGCTCATTTCAAATTTAGACTTCATAAGATCTACAAACTCAACAATCATGTTAGCACAGGTAGATCCATAGATAATATCAACAATATAGATTTTCACTATTAGAATGTGATCATTATGTTTCTTTATAAACAATGTCTTATCAACACTTCCCATTATAAAGTTATGACTTAGTAGAAACTTAGTCAACTTTTCATACCATGCCCTGGGAGCTTGTTTCAAACCATAGAGTGCCTTTTTCAGACGGTAGACATGATTAGCATCCTTAGGGTCTTCAAAACCAGTTGGTTGTTTAACATACACTTCTTCATGCAAATCGCCGTTTAATAATGCACTCTTTACATCCATTTGGTATATTTTGAACTTTCTAAACTAAGCAATAGATATAAATAGTCTGATTGATTCAAGATGAGCTATTGGGGCAAAGGTCTCATCATAATCGATGCCTTCTATTTGAGTGTACCCTTGTATAACCAGCCTAGCCTTGTTTCTAATAATATTACCAAGTTCATCAGACTTATTTTTAAAAATCCATTTTGTTCCGATAATGTGTTTATCTTTTTGTAACGACTGAAAATCAGGGGTCGAGCATAAACTCAACTCCCGAGTTCCAACGCATCACATATGCAACAAAATGAATGATGATTGAATGTTGTCTGTATTAGAGTTGTGAACATGAGTGAGATTAAGCCAAAACAGCATATCATACTCCAGAGACAGTTAAATTGCAAGCGGAAGACTATGATAGATATATAAAATATAAAAACTGTGGTGAGTCTCCAGAGTGTGATAAGGTTACCAGGTTAAAGAATTTCAAGTACAATTCAAATTATATCAAATGTGTAGTGTCGTCTAGTCAACTTCCCTGTAATCCCGTCGATCAAGACACGGCTCACGTGAAACCGTCAGCAAAGCATATACGAACAAGCATCATTGTCATCATAAAGGTCCGGCTCCGCCTCAAGATTAGCGTCGCCATCTGTAATCAGACAAAGTATGGTGGGTGTTCGGAACACCATCCCGTAACGTGGGAGTGAGTGATCAACTCAGTGGAACAATAAAGCATAGGTTAACATGTTATCAACTCAGTCAAGCAGTAATGATAAAGCAGTAAAATCAAACAATTCTAACTACTCTTATTAATGCAAGTATGAATGCAGTCATGATGTATGCCCTTGCCAAACCACCCTCATGTGACACCATCTTACTTTCGCGGCATGCATTCATCCCTCAGTGCTCCACATCTTCTAGGCACATGCAACGCATGATGAGCATGATTACCGAGTTGTTATTAGTCCTTTTCAAACAACAGGATTGGGAAACTAAGGTACCTCCCTTGTATCATTCCCAAACATGATCCATTCTAGGGTCGTCAGTCCTAGTTAATATCAGATGATGGTGTGTTTTCTAGGCGACTGCAAAGGCTGCCAGGGCTGTTACGCACAAAGGTTACACCACTCCCCCATCACCTTTTTAACGGTTCATCACTATACAGATACGGGCATAGTTTCATACTCTATACACTGCGGCAAAACTCGTCGCCTCACCGCAATTCAGAGTATGCTCGAGGTCACTACAAAGAGCTGTCAGGGCTGTTGTTCGCATTCGTTGCACCACTCCCCCATCACCTTATCAACGTAGGCCGACAGCACGAATATAGTGTCTCATACCACCATAATCGGCTCATGAGTCTGGTTGCTCACTGGTCACTATGGGGAGGCACGTGGCCCCAGCGTAGGCCGACAGCTCGACCACGGTGTCCCATACCACCATGCCCGACTCATGAGTCTTAGCGGATCGAGGTACCATGGTTAAAAGGGATTTCACTAGTAAGTTTGGTACCCTAGGTTCAAGCAATAGCATCCAAACATGGTAAACATACATAAGACAGATCGGGTTGCTTGACGAGCTCGGCTAGCTCGAGCGCACAATAAGTTGAACGATATGAAGCGCATAAGCACTTCGTGTGGCCAACCACTATCGCCAACCGAAGTACGACTCGGGTTCGTCTAACACATCTCACGTGGCAAATAAAACTCAGCCACGAATTCGATCCCGTTATCGACTGCCTGGACTATACAATAGCCCCAATCACATTCAATTTCAGATATTTAAAGCAATAATGGATCAAAAATTCAAATCATACAATCAAAGACTGATATTATCCGTTTAGGGCAGCCAGGGCTGTTGCATGCACTCGTTGCTCCACTCCCCCATCACCCATGACGGATCATACAACGTAAACATGAATTTAAACATATGCATTACATAGATAAAATCGTACAATCAATTGAGCATGTTATGAAGTACAACATAAGCATGAGTTTGTACATATTCAATTCTAATCACACAGGTATCTAAAGAAATCATACACATAGTTAAAGAAGTTGAGAATTATATCTCAACACCCTTAAACATTACAATTTACTAACTACTACTCATTCAGACATTTCAACAAACACTTTAAAATATATACATCAACATACATGACATATGTTGATCACATAGGCATTAGGCCAAATCCTTTCACTTGGGAGTTGCCCCAATCATAACACGCATACACCCACGACGGATAGTCATGGAAAGTAGGAATCCAAGTTCCATATTCATTTGAACATTTTCACAAACACTTGGGCTACACATTTCAACATATATAGCGTATAGTGGTCGTGGCGTGATTCAGGGCAAATCCTTTCACCAAAGGGGTATCGCCAATACAACAATCATATATCCAATGACAATTAGTCATGGCGAGCACGAATGAGAATTCTATACTCATTCAGTCATTTTCACAAACACTTAGATTACACTATTACAACATACATGGTGTATGTTAGCAAAACATGTATTAGGGCTATCCTTTCACCAAGCAAGTATTTTATCCATGTATAATATATTCATACAACAAATAATCATGGCAATTACATCTCCAAAATTTATACGTATACGGTACTTTCTAGAATACACAATTTCAACATGCATAGTGTATATAAGCAAAACATGTATTAGGGCGAGTCCTTTCGCCAAACAAGTAATTTATCCACATATAATATATTCATACAACAATTAATCATGTTAAACACATTTCCAAAATTTTTACGTATACGGTACTTTCTATAAATACCTAGAGTATGTAGAATTCCATATTTTTCATCTTTAATCGAAACGGAAAACAGACAGCACTTTTTACATGTGCAATTGCATGTAGATCATGAATCTATCATTATCTGACATTGAAAGCATTGAAAGCCATAACTTATACACCTAAAGTCCGCACCTTTTGTCGTAGAATCGTAACGAAGTCGATAGGTTTGCCAAGCTTTTGTATATGGCAGTTTGGCAACCTCTAGAACGAAATAGGTTAGCTATTTTATAACCTACAACGTATACCACCCCAAAACAGATTAGGGTTAGGGTTTCTTACCTAGAAATGAAGTCGGAATCGCCGAGAAAGCGATAAGAATGGTGCGGTTGAGCATGGATAACAACAGGGAAGAGTGGCAGGGAGATTCTCCCACTTCTCTCTCACTTTCTCTCTCTTTTCCTAGGGCTTTTCTCAAATTCGTATGGCTGCAATGAGAGAGGGTTTAAGGTCCTTATATAGCCTAAAAAATCACCGAAATAGACTCCAGGTTAAAGTATACTTAGGTTATAAACAAAGTGGGTCAGTTTCAGCTCAACGGTGGATTTCTAGCGGGCCTCCTTGAGCCAAAGGTCGGACTTAAGCTCACCAACACCGGATCTACGTTTAGTCAAGTTTTCGTTTCGGTCGGGATTCCAGTTCGCAAATGGAGGACCAGTATCAGTTCAACGGTCAGCAGATCTCGATCGGAGATTCCGAGTACATGGATATGTGTATGAAATTTCTCCTGATCCAAGGGTGTAATTTGGTCTGATTCTGACGGTCTGGTTGCTTAATACTGATCCACAAGCGAGAGGTGCCAGATTACTATTTGAGATATTTTATTTTGAATTAATTTCACATTTCTCACACTCTTCACTCCGAGCTCAAGTGAATAGCGCTGGGACACTATCTGGATTTGATTTCTGAGATGGTTGTCAAGCCCAGCAAGGCGGTCCTAATTCCTTAACTTCATGTTAATCGGACTTTCGACGTGCGGTCCAGATCTGATACGGAGTTTCGAGATGCTCTTGAGAGCAGCCGGGTAATGAGATTGATCCTAGATTTTAGGGTAACCTAGCGTCAATGATTTTACAAGTTTTGGGTCTTGCAGATCGTATTTAAAGTGGTTGGTGCTAATTTCACAAGTACTCTAGTTTAACACTGGTTAATTCTCGCCTAATTTCTAAAGGATTTAGTCCTGAGTAATTTCTGTCTGAGGTGGTACCTGGGCCTTTGTAGTTTGTATATAAAGTGATCCAAGTTATACTACTTAGCTAGTTTAAGTTAGCGTCTAGGATGAAAGTACTTAGAAAAATTGAAGGAGCAAGGTGGTGAAGGATGGGATTTGTGAAAGAAATGGGTTCACAGGCGATTTTAGCCTTTGGGACTGAGTTTTGACAAGTTAATAAGGTGTTAGGATTGACCCATTGCCTAAGGGCGTCTAATCCCAGGTTGGCAATAATCCGGGATGTTACACTTTTGGTCTTGAAACTATGTACCACACATCATTTCTTACGAACTGATCGAGCTCTTCTTGCATCGCTACAATCCAGTTTTCGTCAGTACGAGCTTCTTTTACGTTAGCCGGTTCTATTTGAGATGTAAAGCACACGTAGTTACACATATCTTCAAGTTGTCTACGAGTGTGCACACTAGTGAGAGAGTTTCCAATAATTTAATTAGAAGGATGATCTTTAACTGTCCTCAATTCAGTATTATTTTGACTTGATGAAGAGTTTGATTTATCAATTAAAAGAACTTTATCATTTGCTGAACTTGAGACTGGTGTATTCAAGTGATCGTTTATAACCACATTAATGGACTCTCAAATTACACCAGTCCTCTTGTTAAGAACCCGATACGCTCGACTATTTAGAGCATACCCTAAAAATATTCGTTCATCACTTTTGGTGTCAAACTTACCCAAATTTTCTCGGTCATGTAAGATGTAGCACTTGCTGCCAAAAACTCGAAAGTATTTGATAGTAGGCTTCTTATTAAACCACATTTCATAAGCTGTTTTACCATTTGATTTTCTAGTATAAATACGGTTAATTATATAGCAAGCTGTATTAACGGCTTCAACCCAAAGATTTTTAGGAAGCTTCATACTATTTAGCATTACATTTGTCATTTCTTGAAGTATTCTATTTTTTCTTTCCACTATACCATTTTGTTGTGGTGTTATGGGCGCAGAATATTCATGTGATATTCCCTGATCACTGCAAAACTTCTCAAAATCGCTATTTTCAAATTCTGAACCATGATCACTTCGGATCTTAAAGACTTGTGATTCTTTTTCTGTTTGAATACGTTTAAGTATCCTCTTTACTTCATCCAAAGTTTTTATTTCTCTATCAAGAAGACTACCCAAGTGTACCTGGTAAAGTCATCAATAATTATCAGAATGTACTTCTTGCCACCTTGACTCTCCGTTCTAGTTGGTCCAATGAGAAGTTTGAGTGGTTTAGATGTGGCATTGGAGTTCACCTTTTTATGAGTACTCCTAGTTTGTTTGCCAATCTGGCATTCACCACATGTTTTGTCTACTTTCTGTATTTTGAATAAACCTCTTACTAACTCTCTTTTGCTCAATTTATACAAGTTGCGGTAGTATACATGTCAGAGGTGTTTAGGCCATAATTCGGTTTCATCGTTTGGACCATGTAACACGATAAATTAGATGAGCTTGAATCACAAAAAATTAGCAGTTTTCAGAAGTTCTGTGACTAGTTAATAATACATAACCATTTTTATTTAAAATTTCAACCCTTGGTTAGTAAATTTTACACTATAATTATTATCGCATATTTGAGATATGCTTAATAAATTATATTTTAAGCCTTCTACATATAAAACATTCTCAAATAGAGGGAGGTTAAAGAGTTGAACTGTACCTTGGCCAACAATTTTGCAGTTGCTACCATCACCAAATGTGACTGAACCATCAGTCATGTCTTTAAGATTGGTGAACAGCCCTTTGTCACCTGTCATGTGTCTGGAGCATCCACTGTCTAGGTACCTGTAACACCCCAGATTTTTTGCCAGCCTAGAGATAGACGTCCTTAGGCAATGGGTCAAATCCTAACACCTTATTAACTTGTCAAAACTCAATCCCAAAGTCTCAAGTCCCCTTTCAACCCATTTTCTTCAAAATCTCCTATTTCACCTTTCACCACCTTGTTCTTTAGATGTTTCTGAGTACTTTCATATTAGGCATGAATCCTATAGTTTAGGTAATGAAGAACAATACTTTCGAAATCCGTACAAAGACCCGAGTATCACCTCAGGCAAAAATCATACAGGACTAAATCCTTTAGAAATTAGATGAGTTTAACTAAGTGCTAAACTAGATTAGCTGTGAAATCTGTTTGAATCACTTTAAATACAATCTGCAAGACCCAAAACTTATAGAATCATCGACGCTACATTACCCTAAAATCTAGGATCAATCTCATTACACGGCTGCTCTCGGGAGCATCACGAAACTTCGTATTAGATCTGGACCGCACATCGAAAGTCCAAATAATACGAAGTTATAGAATTAGGACCACCTTGCTGGGCTTGACAACCATCTCGAAAATCAAATCCAGATAGTGTCCCGGGGTTATTCGCTTGAGCCCGGAGTGAAGTGTGTGAGAAACGTGGATATTTTAGAAATAAATATCTAAATTTAAGTAATCTGAGACTTGTCGCTTGCAGGCCAAATATAAGCAATCAGACCGTCAGAATCTTGAAAAGGCCAAGCTATATGTCCTAGAGGGGGGGGGGTGAATAGGACTATGCCAAATTAAAATAAAATTCAGCGGAAATAAAATAAACCAACAACCTTACAACTTGAATCAATTCACAAAGCTAAATTTAAATCACCTTGATAAATAGATATCGAGAGATTGATTCAAATTCAGTTCTAAGGACAACCTTACACCATAATCAACAAGGGCTTATGGTAGGACAACCTTATTTCTAGAACCTCTTTTGGATCAAGAACTCAATATTAATATAAGTAAATGAAATAGCAAGGAATTGAATTTAAATGAAGAAGTAAGATCTAAATTATTACAACAATCCCCACACTTGCTTGAAATGTAAATAATTACAACATTCACATCCCCTTGTACATTCCACAAGATCAAATGATAAAAGATATGAAAATTAAGCAATCATTCAAACCACAAGTCAAAGAGTTATAGTGGTTCGCTTGTGTGTACACCAACTGTTTTCCAACAGCCACACAAAAAGCTACTCCACTCCTAATATCCTCACACAGGGGATATTAGCGTTCACTAACAAATAGGTTTTCACAGGTTCACCAAAAACCTTTACAATTGTGTCTTTTTCACTTGGGCTTACACAATCCAAAAACCCCTCTTTTCTGAGTTTTCTGGTTTTCCTCAGACAACCAATACAATGAGATTTTTCTGGCTCAACCTCAAACAAAACCAAAAGCAAATGAATTTTACAGAATTGTAAAATACCTGGATTTCTCCTTTTTCGTAGCAGCCCGGTAGAACCAATCGGAGTAAATGATTTGAATGTCAAAGTTCAATTTCCAATACTCACATTCATAAGGTTCTAAGTTCTAATTGATTTTAGATTTAACTCGTTGGGCGTAGCTAAATTTGATTTTGATTCCAAGAAGAAGGAATAAGATAATTCCTCTTTTCAAATATGATTGGAATATAGAAACAAAATCAAATTAAATAAGCTAGCAAAAAGGAATATTAAATAAGCACAATCTAGCTTAAAATAAACACAAACTTATCTCAGAGTGATCACTTGAAAATTCTTGAATTGAATGAGAGTGGAAGTTATGAAAACTCTGAATTTCGTGTTCAATTTATAGAAGCAGAAATCGCTCCTACGACTGGTCTTAGAAACCTACGACTGGTCGTAGCTCTAACAGATTTTTGAAAAAATAAGCGCGATCTTTGAAAGCCGTTCTACGACTGGTCGTGAGTACCCTACGACTGGTCGTGGGTCACCTACGACTGGTCGTAGATATCTACGACTGGTCGTAGGACCAGAGATTTCGTCGCTGGACTTTAAGTCGTAGCTCCACGACTGGTCGTGGACGAGTCGAAGCCACACCTACGACCGGTCGAAGGACCTCCAGGACTGGTCGTGGGCGTACCAAAAATTTCGAAAAATCTTCAACTTCTTAGGACTGGTCGTGGAATTTCTTGGACTAGTCGAACCAATGTTAGGACTGGTCGAACAAGAGCTAGGACTGGTCGTAGAATAGACCAACCTTGTGTATTTTAAATATTTGAATAATGTATCCAAAGTGACCTACTTAAAGGGTCAACCTAAGGTCATTCAAACCTGAACCATGTCGTATGGACATTGAACTTCAACCTTTCAACGAATGTAGATAAATTGAATTATATCAGGCTTGTCAGGCTTGAGATCTTGATCAACATAGAACTACTTCATACGTTGTTTCTTCAGATTTGAACTTCAACATTGTAGCTTCTTGAGGCTTCATCATGTAGTATTTTGAGGCTTCAACATGTAGCTTTTTTGAGGCTTCAACATGTAGCTTTTTTGAGGTGTCTTGAATTCCAATAAATGATCATACAAGTACAGAACACCGATAGATGTTTTTGGCACACAAAATTTGACAACCAAAGGAGCATGAGACCATGACACTTACAAATCTGACCCACATACACCCTCGGATCAGGGAACATTTCCCATGCATGTCCGTGTACTTGTAACCCTGATCCAGTTTTAGTGATCGTTGAACTGAAACTGGTCCGCCACGTGTGATCTGGGAACCTGACTGGGACGAAAACTTAACTCCACCTAAATCCAAGGTCAGTGAGCTTAAGTCCGACCTTTGGCTCAAGGGGGGGGGCTCCAAAAGCGCTCCGTTGAGACGAAACGGACCTGCTTTGGCTATAACCTAAGTATACCTTGGCCCTGAGTCTAATTTGGTGAGTTTGAGGCCTATATAAGGACCTTAAACCCTCTCTTATTCAGCCCATACGAATTTGAGAGAAACCCTAGGAGAGAGAAGAGAGAAAAGAGAGAGAAAGTGTGAGAGTTGTGGGAGAATCTTCCTGCTATTCAAACCCACGTATCTATGTGCCTAACCATCGCTACCAGATCGCTATTCCGGCAATTCTGACTTTGTTCTTAGGTAAGAAAACCTAACCCTAATCTGTTCTAGGGTTTCAATTGTTGTAAGTAGCGGAATAGCTAACTTAACTCGTGCTATAGGTTGTCATATCAACGTTGGCGAAGGCTTAGAGTTTCTAGTGAATCCATTACGTTTCTATGGCATAAGGTGCAGACTTTAAACGTATAGGTTATGGTTTTCAAGACTTTCAATGTCAGATAATGATATATTACTGATGTGGATGCTATTGCATATGTACAAAGTGTTGTCCGTTTCATTTTTCAGATATACGTTAACTATGTTGAATATACTGTATTCCTCGTATTTGTAGAAAATACCGTATACGTTTAAAATACGGATTTGTGCTTACCATGCATAATTGCTGTCCATGTATGCTAGATGCATGTGTATCAACTTCTGGGTGAACGGATTAGCTTAATATATGTTGTATCAATATACGTTGCGTATGTTATATTGTGTAGCCTAAGTGTTTGTGAAAATGACCGAATGAGTATAGAATTCGCATTCGTGCTCGCCATGACTAATTGTCATGGATATATGATTGTTGTATAGGCGATACCCCTTGGCGAAAGGATTTTTCCTAAATCACGCCCCGACCAATATACGCTATATCTGTTAAAGCGTGTAGCCCAAGCGTTTATGGAAATGAATAAATGAATATGGGACTTGGATTCATGCTTGCCATGATTATCCGCCGTGGGTGCACGCGTGTTATACATGGGGCAGCTCCCTAGTGAAAGGATTTGGCCTAATACCTATGTGATCAACATGCGTTATGTATGTCGATGTAAGTAGTCAAAAGTGTTTGTTGAAACGTCTGAATGAGTAAGTAGCTAGTCAATTGTAATGTATAAGGGTGTTGAGATATGTTTCTCAACTCCTTCGACTATGTGTATGCTTTCCTCCATGTACCGTATATTATACTGTCTGTTCATCTATGTAATGTATATGTATAAATCCATGTTTAAGTTGTATTCCATAAAATGCAAAATCAAAGCCGTGAAGGGTGATGGGAGAGTGGTGTAACGATTCCGTGCAACAGCCCTAACAGCCCTAAAGCGGACAATATTGGACCTTTGATTGTATGAATTGTAATGTGATCCATTACTGCTTTGAGACTATATTATAGGATAACATGATGTCATTGTGATTGGGGCTATTGTATAGTTCAGGCAATCGGTAACAAGCTTGAGTTCGTGGCTGAGATTTATTCGCCACGTAGGACGTGTTTGACGAACCCGAACTGTACTAGAGTTGTCGACAGTGGTTAGGCCACACGGAGTGCGTCATGTCGATCCACTCGATGTGCGCTCGTGTAAGTCGAGCTCATCAAGTAACCCAATTGATCCGATGTATGTTCACCATGTATGGACGCTACTGCTTGAACCTAAGGTACCAAACTTACCAGTGGAAACCCCGTTAACCTTGGTACCTCTATCCGCTAAGACTCATGAGCCGGACATGGTGGTATGGGACACTGTGGTCGAGCTGTCGGCCTACGCTGGGGTGATGTGCCTCCCCATAGTGACCAGTGAGAAACCCAGGCTCGTGAGCCGATTACGGTGGTATGGGACACTGTATTCGAGCTGTTGGCGTACACTGTTTTGATGGGTGATGGGGGAGTGGTGTAACGAGTGTGTGTAACAGCCCTTGCAGCCCTAACTGTGCCCGGTGTAGTGACCTCGAGCATACTCTGAATCTGCGGTGAGGCGACGAGTCTTCCCGTAGTAACAGAGTATAAACTAGGCCTGTATTGATAAGGTGATGGGGGAGCGGTGCAACGAGTGTGTGTAACAGCCCTGACAGCCCTTTACAGTGACTTAGAACCGCAGCATCGTATGAGATTATCTAGGACTGACGACCCTAGAATGGATCATTGTTTGGGAATGATATAAGGGAGGTACCTTAGTTTCCCAATACTGCTGCATGAAAAGGACTAATAACAACTCGGTAATCATACTTATAACATAGCACTGCATGTGCCTGGAAGATGTGGAGCACTGAGGGATGAACGCATGCCGCGAACGTAAAATGGTGTCGCACTAGGGTGGTTTGGCAAGGGCAAGCATCATGACTACATTTCATCCTTGCATTAATAAGAGTAGTTAGGATTGTTTGACTATACTACTTTATCATTACTGCTTGACTAAATTAATAACATGTTAACCTATACTTTATTGTTCCACTGATTTGATCACTCACTCCCACGTTACGGGACGGTGTTGTACACACCAACCAGACTCTGTCTTAGCTGCAGGTGATGGCGATGCTTATGAGGTGGAGCCGGACCTTTGCAATGACAATGATGCTTGCTCGTATTTGCTGTATTCTGGTGGTTTCATGTGAGTCGTGTCTTAATCGACGGGGTTACAGGGATGTCGACTAGATGACCTTACACAATTTGGTATATTTTGGAATTGTACTTGTACTTAGTTAACCTGGTAACATTATCGCACTCTGTGGACTCACCACAGTTTATATATTTTATATATCTATCACAGTCTTCCGCTTACAATCTTGCTTGTCTCTGGAGTATGATATGTTGTTTTGGCTTAATCTCACTCATGTTCACTACACTAATACAAACAACATTCAATCATCATTCATTATGTTGCATAAGTGATGCGTTGGAACTCGGGAGTTGAGTTTATGCTCTACCCCCGATTTTCAGGGCGTTACAGTACCACTTTGAATGACTCAAAGCTTAGAAAGCGGTGTGGGCAACCAAACAAGTAACCTTAGGAACCCATTTCATAACAGTTTTGGGTTTAAGAGTGTAGTTGGTCTTCTTATGTTTGTAGTTGTTATAAGTGAAAGTGCCTTGGTTTGTCTAGTTACGTGTATGTTGAGTCAGAGTGTCTACAGAGCCTGATAGGAAGATCAATTGAAGCGTCTGCCTCAACCGAATTGTGCAAGCTCGTTAGAGGTAAAACTAAAGCCTTACATCCCATGACCCTAAACACCAGGTAAAAAAACCCTTAAAAACAAGTTAGAAATCATAGGATTTTTAAGGTGAGAAAACTTTTTTCAAAATAGGAAAATCTCTAAGTTTTTCTCACCTTATCGATTTTATCGAAACACCCTCGATATGATAGACCTGATCTGTCGATGTCCTTGATACCTTAAACGATATTATCGATGAGAGGACCAAAAGTGTCCAACAACAAATATTCATCTGGACGGATTTATCGATGAATCGATACACCAATCGATATAATCAATATAAGCACTAAATATGTCCAGCAATTGCACAACATATCTGGACGAATTATCGATGTATCGATACACCTATCGATATCATCGATATTCAAATCTCGAGTCCATCGAGAATGGCTCGATAAGATCGACAGGCAGATTTCCGGCGCCCCTATTTTTTTAATGAAAATCTTAAATTCTTTCGATATATCGATGCTCTTCCGATATGATCTGAAATCAAATATCAATAACATCGGAAGTCGATCGATGATATCGATCGTGGGTGCGCATTTCTCACAACAGA
Organism: Magnolia officinalis; assembly: GCA_021015155.1. Taxonomy (NCBI): domain Eukaryota; kingdom Viridiplantae; phylum Streptophyta; class Magnoliopsida; order Magnoliales; family Magnoliaceae; genus Magnolia; species Magnolia officinalis. The sequence goes on from JAJHSJ010000006.1 coordinate 48,414,438, forward strand.
TACTTCAAGTTGTTTTTAACTATGATCGGGGGCCCTTCGATAGAATCGATATTCAAATATTGATGATATCGACACCAGATCGATTGCATCGAACAAGGTCATAAACTATCCAGCAAGCTCAAAGATAAATTAGCTGGATTTATCGATACCTCGAATCTGATCTCACTATCATCGACATTCAAATTCCGATGATCTCGATGGATCCTCGATCATTCATGAAAACCTGAAATATTTCAAAGTCAAGTCTCTCTCATCTTTCAAGTGTCGATGGATCGAACCTGTCATCGATGGAATCAGAGTTCGAAATCCGATGACATCGACAATAGTTTCGATTCATCGACCAATTGGCAAAGAGTTTCAAAAGCATATGACATTGAGTCTGAGTCATTGAGCAAACCATCAATGTTATCGAAAGTATACGCTTGATGATATCGAACCTACTCGATGATATCGAACTCTGTAATAAATATGATCGTTTTATATCCGTTGAAACTTTTTGCCTTTATATAGAGGACTTGTCTTTTGTTGTTGTGAGAGAGAAAATAGAGAGCTTTTGTGTGTTTTAACTTACATCTTATATCCAAAGAACTTTCTCTCAAGGGATTTCATCCTCTAATCCACCCTCGCCATTGACATTCAATAGAGTGGATTGGGGAATGAACTTCCACATTCAAGGATCCTCCAGCTAGTACCTTAATGGCAAATCATTAAGCTGGGATGCCTTGAATGCCTAGATGATTGGAACTACTCTATCTTCCCGATAGAAAAATCTTTAGAGAGTAGGATTCCATCATAACCTTGACCCAACCCAAAGCCTAGTATTGGTATATCACTCTGTGTTGTGGATCAAGGGAGCAGAAGACTCTTCGTCAACAAGGAGGAGGAGATCTTCAGCACTGTCTTAAATGGGACTCACCAGTTTATTTGTAAGTATCTAGAGTCCAAGAGGACACTTGTGATCATTCCTTTCTAGGATTGGGTCTTAAGGCGTTCTCACCCTTTGAAGTCCTCAAGGAGGCCTCCAGCGGGAGTGTACGTGGTGGGTGCGTTGTGTAGACCCTTGCTCTGTGGAGAGCATAAACATCTGGTTTGAAGTGAACCAGTAAAACTCTTGGTTTTAGGTGAACCAGGTAAAACCTTAGGGTTTTAGGTCAACCGTGTAGAAACCTCCAGTAGGGTCTTATGGAAGATCCTTGGCCAGTGTGCCCAAAAGTGGGTACGTTGTGTTGACCCTTGCTCGTGAGAGCATAAACAGTCAGCCTCATTGTAGGTTGTAAAGGTTGAAGGTGAACCTGATTTAAAACCTTATGTTAGATGTGAACCATGTGAAACCTCCTTAGCGAAATCCGATATACTCAAGGGTTGAGCGCGGTTAGCGGGAGTGGAGTAGACTTATTGTCGAACCATTATAAAAATGACTGTGTTTGAGATTGTTATTCTTCTGATTGTGTGATTTACTTTAATATTTCCATATCTAAATATCTGATCACATCTCACACACCTACACTGTCATATACATCATGAACTAAATTGCATATTGTTTACTTTTTAAGCAGTTTGTGATTGGATCCTCTACCAGGCTTGGAAGCCAGTAGAGTTACATTTGAGTAATCCTGAGAATTGCATGCATGATCATAGGATTAGTGAAGTAGGATTTTTAAATAAATCATAAAAACTTTAAAAAGTCCTATTCACCCCCCTCTAGGACATATTGGCAATTCCTTCTTCAACTAGTACAGTCTTTACCGCCATTTCAATAAGACCGACCCACTGAGTTAGATTTTAAGAGCCCCTTAAGTAAATCAACAATTTTCTCAGCTAAAGGGTTTCGATTTTGATTTTTTGAGTTGATATGGTTACTTTTAGGATTTTAGGTTTGAAAAGTCTTAACATTTTTTAAATAATTTTGATTCAGACTTTTTCCTTTTGAGTTTGAAGACTCCCCTTTCACAAATCTGGGTGGAGTATTCCTATGTATAAGAGGAATACTTTTGTCGTAGCCCAATCCAGATCGATCGTCACATTTTCTGGATCTGGATAAGAGTTTTTCTAACTTGGGATCACCTTGGGCATACCTCCATGTGTCATTTAAACTCAAAAGTGAAGAGACTTTTTTTTTTGTTGTTTTTCATTTTTAGATTTTAGGTTTTCAACTAGGGAGATTTCGAAATCTAAGTCACACTTAGTTTTTTCAAAGCAATCTGAAATGTGTGATTTTTCTAAGACTAGATTATCAAAATTTTCTTTTAGTTTTGAAAACCGTTCTTTTTGAAGTTTAAGCTTTACAACAATTTTGCAACTTTCCTTGTATAGGGCATCATAAGCATCTTGAAGATCTTCTTCATTTTCATGATCACTATTCAGATTTTCTTCACTGGTTGTATCATCGTTATTTGAAAAAGTGAACTTGGGTAGAGTCATTAGGGATTTAACATCATTACTGTAGCATCCCGAAAAATCAGGGGTCGATCATAACTCAACACCCGAGTTCCAGAACATCACTTATGCAACATAGATAATGATGATTAAATGTTGTCTGCATTAGTGTATTGAACATGAGTGATGTTAAGCCAAAACAACATATCATACTCCAGAGACAGTTAAATTGCAGGCAGAAGACTGTGATAGATATATAAAATATATAAAAACTGTGGTGAGTCTTCAGAGTGTGATAACATTACCAGGTTAAATAATTACAAGTATAGTTCCAAAATATACCAAATGTGTAAGTGTAATGACTTCTATCCCAAGTACCATAGCCCCGTCAATACAATACCAGGTCTTCATAAACCTGACAGAGAACTACATATAGGAGAACTCCTCCTCCACATCACAATAGTCTGGCTCTGCTTCATCAGCATCGTCATCACCTGAAACTCAACAAATCTGGTTGGTGTGTACAATACTGTCCCGTAACGTGGGAGTGAGTGATCAACTCAGTGGAACAATAAAGCATAGATTAACATGTTATCAATTCAGTAATGCAATAATGATAAAACAGTAAAATCAAACACTCCTAACTACTCTTATTAATGCAAGTATGAATGCAGTCATGATGTATGCCCTCACCACACCCTCCCTCGTGCAACACCATCTTACGTTCGCGGCATGCTTTCATCCCTCAGTGCTCCACATCTTCCAGGCACATGCAATGCATGATGAGCATGATTACCCAGTATTTATTAGTCCATTTCAAAAAGCAGGATTGGGAAACTAAGGTACCTCCCTTGTATCATTCCCAAACATGATCCATTCTAGGGTCGTCAGTCCTAGTTAATCTCAGACGATGATTGTTTTCTAGGTCACTACAAAGGCTGCCAGGGCTATTACGCACAAAGGTTACACCACTCCCCCATCACCTCTTTAACGATTCATCACTATACAGAAACAAGCCTAGTTCATACTCTATACACCGCGGCAAAACTCTAAGGCTCACCGCAATTTCAGAGTATGCTCGAGGTCACTACAAAGGGCTATCAAGAGTGTTGCTCGCATTCATTGCACCACTCCCCCATCACCTTATCAACGTAGGCCGACAACACGAATATAGTGTCTCATACCACCATAATCGGCTCACGAGTCTGGTTGCTCACTGGTCACTACAGGGAGGCACATGGCCCGAGCGTAGGTCGACAACTCGACCACGGTATCCCATACCACCATGCCCGGCTCATGAGTCTTAGCGGATCGAGGTACCATAGTTAAAAGGGATTTCACTGGTAAGTTTGGTACCCTAGGTTCAAGCAGTGGTGACCAAACATGGTGAACATACATTAGACAGATCGGGTTACTTGACGAGCTCGGCTAGCTCGAGCGCACAACAAGTTGAACGACATGAAGTGCACAAGAACTTCGTGTGGCCAACCACTATCGCCAACCGAAGTACGACACGGGTTCGTCGAACACATCTCACGTGGCAAATGAATCTCAGTCACGAATTCAATCCCGTTACCGATTGCCTGAACTATAATCATAGCCCCAAACATAATCAATTATAGAACAGTTAAAGCAGTAATGGATCAAGATTTCAAATCATACAATCAAAGTCTGATATTATCCGTTTAGGGCTGCCAAGGCTGTTGCACGCACTCGTTGCTCCACTCCCCCATCACCCATGACGGATCATACAACGTAAACATGAATTTAAACATATGCATTACATAGATAAAATCATACAATCAGTTGAACATGTTATGAAGCACAACACAAGCATGAGTTTGTACATATTCAATTCCTAATCACACAGCTATCCTAGGAAATCATATGCATAGTTAAAGGAGTTGAGAATCATATCTCAACACCCTTATACATTACAATTTACTAACTACTACTCATTCAGACATTTCAACAATCACTTTAGAATACATACATCAACATACATGACATATGTTGATCACATAGGCATTAGGCCAAATCCTTTCACTAGGGAGTTGCCCCAATCATAACACGCGTACACCCACGTCGGATAGTCATGGAGAGTAGGAATCCAAGTTCCATATTCGTTTGAACATTCTCAAACACTTGGGCTACACATTTCAACATATATAGCGTATAGTGGTCGCGGCGTGATTCAGGGCAAATCCTTTCGTCAAAGAGGTATCGCCAATACAACAATCATATATCCATGACAATTAGTCATGGCGAGCACGAATGAGAATTCTATACTCATTCAGTCATATTCACAAACACTTTGCATACACTATTTCAACATACATGATGTATGTTAGCAAAACAAGTATTAGGGCTAACCTTTCGCCAAACAAGTATTTTATCCATATATAGTATATTCATACAGCAAATAATCATGGCAAACACATCTCCAAAATTTATACGTATACTATACTTTCTAGAATACACAATTTCAACATACATAGTGTATATAAGCAAAACATGTATTAGGGTGAGTCCTTTTGCCAAACAAGTAATTTATCCATATATAATATATTCATACAACAAATAATCATGTCAAACACATTTCCAAAATTTATACATATATGGTACTTTCTACAAATACCTAGAGTATGTAGAATTCCATATTTTCCTTCTTTAATCAAAATGAAAAACAAACAGCACTTTGTACATGTGCAATTGCATGCAGATCATGAATCTATCATTATCTGACATTGAAAGCGTTGAAAACCATAACCTATACACCTAAAGTCCGCACCTTTTCTCGTATAATCGTAACGGAGTCGATAGGTTTGCTAAGCTTCCGTATACGGCAGTTTGGCCACCTAAAGAACGAAGTAGGTTAGCTATTTCATAACCTACAACCATCAACACTCCAAATTAGATTAGGGTTATGGTTTCTTATCTAAAAACGGGGCTGGAATCGCCGGGAAAGTAATTAGAACGGAGTAGTTGTGCTTGCATAACGGCAGGGAAGCATGACAGGGAGATCCTCCCACAACTCCCACACTTTCTCTCTCTTTTCTCTCTCTCAAATCTCAAATTCCTATGGCTGTGAGAGAGAGGGTTCAAAGGTCCTTATATAGCCTAAAAAGTCTCCAAATTAGCCTTCAGGTTAAGGTATACTTAGGTTATAACCAAAGCGGACCTTTTGCAGCTCAACGGAGGACTTCTGTCGGGCCTCCTTGAGTCAAAGGTCAGACTTAAGCTCACCGACACCGGATCTAGGTGGAGTTAAGTTTTCGTTTCGGTCGGGATTCCAGAGCACATGTGGCGGACCAGTTTCAGTTCAACGGTCAGCGGATCTCGATCGGAGATTCCGAGTACATGTAAATGTGTATGAAATTTCTCTTGATCCGAGGGTGTAATTTGGTCTGATTCTGACGGTCTGGTTGCTTAAAACTGATCCGCAAACAACACGTGCCAGATTACTATTCAAGATATTTATTTTGAATTAATTTCACATTTCTCACACTCTTCACTCCGAGCTCAAGCGAATAGCGCTGGGACACTGGCTGGATTTGATTTTCGAGATGGTTGTCAAGCCCAGCGAGGCGGTCCTAAGTCCTTAACCTCGTATTATTCGGACTCCCGATGTGCGGGCCAGATCTGATACAGAGTTTCAACGTGCTCCCGAGAGCAGTCTGGTAATGAGTTTGATCCAAGATTTTAGGGTAACCTAGCGTCAATGATTTTACAAGTTTTGGGTCTTGCAGATCGTATTTAAAGTGGTTGATGCTAATTTCACAGGTACTCTAGTTTAACACTGGCTATTTCTCGCCTAATTTCTAAAGGATTTAGTCCTGAGCAATTCTGTCTGAGGTGGTACCTGGGCCTTTGTAGTTTGTATATAAAGTGATCCAAGTTATACTACTTAGCTAGTTTAAGATAGTGTCTAGGGTGAAAGTACTTAGAAAAATTGAAAGATCAAGGTGGTGAAGGGTGGGATTTGTGAAGAAAATGGTTTGGAAAGGGATTTGAGGCTTTAATTGAGTGTTTGAGAAGTTAAACCGGTGTTAGGATTGACCCATCGCCTAAGGACGTCTAATTCCAGGTTGGGAAAAATCTGGGCTGTTACAATCTACCCCCCTTAAAAAAAATTTCGTCCCTCAAATTGGCTAAGGGTAATAACGAAAGATTTAATTATTTCTTTTGCCTAAGTTTTATTGATTTCGAGTTTCTACACGTGGTAGGGCATATACTAGTCTGGTTCATTTTAGTCTACCCCCCTTAAAACTTATTTCTTTATCCATTTCTCATACCCTGATGGTTTGCTATAATTTATTTCTTTACCTATTCGGAGTCTTGACGATAATTCCCACTTATTTAGAGTAAGATAGTTGTTTTTATTGTTTGACCAGCACGGAGAGACGATTGTACTAGGCTTGATCCCGATACATTGATCATCTACCTTGCCAGGGTAAAAGGCTCATCGTATCCCTTCCTAATCCTGATGGATCCTGGTCTTCTGCTCGGCTAAGCAGTGAGTCCGTTGGCAGTCGCCCAGGATTGAGAATTGGGTCAAGCCGCGAATGCTTCGCAGTTGTATATTTCAGTGACTCCGTAGTACGATCACTCTAAAAACTTAGGGAATGCCCATCATTGAAAGGATCAAATGTCCTATTTCTCGGGTTGCCCATTGGTCTAAGAGAGTCCTTGTTATTATCTATGTCCAAGGAAATGGTGAATCAAATCTTACTAGATCATCCTAAAACGGTTTCTCATAGTAGGACAGGCTAGGCTTCTATAATGTTCGTATTCAACGAGCACCATTTTGATCCTGGGCCAGTGGGGTAGGGTCCACCACGCTTTCACTGTACTACCCAAATTAAAGAGGTGTATTAGCCGACCTAACTAAAGTGGGTTCATCATGTTCTACCCCCCATAAAAATTTATTTTCTACCTCCAGGGTTCAAGATCTATGTCCTGTTCCGTATGTCGAAATAAGGTGTAATTTAGGACCTATCCTTGACACGAATGGGATGCGGTCTCCCACTACATTGGTCTTCTTTTCATTGATAATATATATTATGGCGTTGGTACCTATGGGTATCGAAAGGAGCTAAAAATGATGGATAATGTGGTTGATTTCAGGGGCAGGTGTGAGTTTGAGGCCAAATGCCTAAGTCTACCAAAGGAGGACTATCATCACGGTCCCGACCTACCTTATATACTCATGTCAAGCCTAACAGGCAGGCTATCTTTCTACGTTCATATGCACAATATGTATGCCAACATGGCATGTGATTTGGGACCTAATTCCTAACTGTCTGTTGCTCACTTGGAAAATTCCTTAGGCCTAAAAGGAGAAATCTCTATTGGCTATATATTCTTACACTTCTCAAGGACGAAGTTATAAACTTTTGGTTGTAAGTGGTTTGGCCAACACGGAAGAAAGTTGCGTAGTGGGTCTGAGCCGAATACATAGATCTTCTGCCTCATGAGGACAGAAAATGTATCGTATCAGTTCTTAATCCTAGTTGATCCCAACCTTTTGCTTGATCAGAGCATAGAGTTCATTGGTCACTACGGGGATTGAGAATTCGATTCAGACTGCGAGTACCTCGCTTATATGTAGTTTCTCTACTCCGTGTTCCCGATTGTACTAAGTCCTTGAGAAGGCGATTCTAAAGGGTGTATAGATTTGACCTATCATTAAATCCAAGGAATATAGAAGTTTCCTCTAGGTATAATCCAAAGTCTATTCTTATACACTAGCTGATTTCAGATCATTTCTAATACAAGAAATTATTTATCATGTAGGGTTAAATGTTGTCTAAGTGGAATTGAGTTGTCTGTACTTGACGCTCGAGCATTTCACATATGCTCATTCCAACTAAGGTTCACATTATAAATTTGTTGGATTTTCTATACGGTCAGGTCTGTCGAAATCTAGGAGCACCGCTCTAGGTTCAAAACTCCAAGGGTCTATTTGGCTAGTGGTCTTAAGTCGTACTAAATGGGACTGCGTTACTAATCCTTCATCGGGATTGGGAGTGACATGGTTGGTAGGAGGGTGGGTGGGATAAAAATAAATTTTATAGGCTTTAGAAAATGAGCCTTGGGTTGGAAAGTGTGAGATGGGATTTCCATATCCCACGATGGGGAATTTCTAAGTGTAATTTGAAAGAAAATTTTGGGATTTACGTTTAACTGCATACACTCCAAATATGGTATTAGAAAACATGGGATACACCCAAACCCCATGAGATCGAGAAAATGGCCATAACCAATTCGAATAGGGCCATAGAAAATGAATGAAAAGTGAAGGGGAGAGAAAGTAAGGGCTGGAGGTTTGTTCCTCCACGAGTTTGAGCCTCAACAGATGTTTGTAGAAGCCCAAATGAAAGGAAAGAAATGTAGGAAATGAAGAAATGGAAGGGGTAAGGAGCTTACACATTTTTGAGCTTCAAATGGGGGGTGTAAGGGCCCAAATGAGAGAGATCGGAGAGGGTAGAGAGGTGGGTACTGCTGTGAACGAAGGACGTGGATGGGTTGTGGTCGAAATCAGCAGATTGGGTGATTGGAAGGGAATTTTGAGAGAGAGGGCAGCAAGATGAAGGAGAAAAGGGAGCTTGGAGGTGGGGTTTGTGAAGGAGGTAGGTGTTTGGGAGGGTATAAATGGAAGGGATATACATCAGGGGGGTCCCACAACTCCCAAACACGATCGGCCCGAGCCGCGGGCCCGGCCCAGCAAAAAAAGTGGCGAGGCCTCGCCGAAAATTTTTATGGTTTTCAAAGGGGGGCCCCATGGACATGTTCCTCCAGTCCCCTAGGCCCCAAAAAATCCTAGGTCCCACCCTGGGTACCCCTGGAAGTGCTCCGTTTGGCCCCCCGACCCCGATTCGCTCCATTTCGAGTAGTTTCAGGACAATCAGACGTATCTTGCAATCCGGAATGAGTTATCTGACGTAAAATATATGAATTTAGGGTAGAACGAGCTAATGAAGCCAACCAACCCTGCTATATTGGGTTGCGCAGCCCAGAATTATGAAAAAACCCTCCGATTGACGGTCGTTTCCCTGTTTCAATTTCATTTTACTAAAAATAATAGTTTTAGTTTGATTACTCTTCCTCAGTTGGGCTTTAGGAGTTACGCCCATCGTGAAAAGGGCTTGAAATAATTAGGAGAACGGTTTGGTGAAGCCAAATAGGACACTTACTATTTTTGGCCGAAAACCTTGCGCACTAGCAGACATCAGGACCTTATAGTAAGTCGCGAATTCTAGGAGTTCTAGTTATAGTTTGTTTCTGATTTCTTTTCCATTACTTGGTATCCCTATTTAAAGGGTTGTGAACTCATTTTTCTTTTGTCATTCATTAATCAATTTCAAATTTATTAGAATTTATTTCTACTTTCTGCTTTCTTTTCTCGCAGACTGGAGAAGTCTCTGTGAGGAGTCCAGAGAAGCTCCGAGGATTCAGAGTAGTTATCACCATCACGCTTATCCCATATTCTACCGATTTTCAACGGTTGGGATGAGGTGGATTGTAATCTAGAATCATCTATAGACGGTCTAGGAATGTTTTAAAGTCGACCCGTGCGACAATGGTTGAATACAGACTCGATTTCAGCGTTCGTTTTCAGTGAACTTCGCCAATTGGCGAAATCGAGATACCTATGACTGTTTTTACGTTCCGTCGCTCCCTCCTAAGTCAGAGTGCGTCAGTGTGCGTCGTGTGACCATAACCCAGGTCCGGTTTAATCCAAATCATGCTCTGATACCAACTGTAACATCTCGAAAAATTGGGGGTCGAGCATAACTCAACACCCGAGTTCCAGAACATCACTTATGCAACATAGATAATGATGATTAAATGTTGTCTGCATTAGTGTATTGAACATGAGTAAGGTTAAGCCAAAACAGCATATCATACTCCAGAGACAGTTAAATTGCAGGTGGAAGACTGTGATAGATATATAAAATATATAAAAACTATGGTGAGTCTCCAGAGTGTGATAACATTACCAGGTTAAATAATTACAAGTATAGTTCCAAAATATATCAAATGTGTAAGTGTAATGGCTTCTATCCCAAGTACCATAGCCCCATCAATACAATACCAGGTCTTCATAAACCTGACAGAGAACTACATATAGGAGAACTCCTCCACATCACAATAGTCCGGCTCTGCTTCATAAGCATCGCCAACACCTGAAACTCAACAAATCTGGTTGGTGTGTACAACACCGTCCCGTAACGTGGGAGTGAGTGATCAACTCAGTGGAACAATAAAGCATAGGTTAACATGTTATCAATTCAGTCAAGCAGTAATGATAAAGCAGTAAAATCAAACACTCCTAACTACTCTTATTAATGCAAGTATGAATGCAGTCATGATATATGCCCTCACCACACCCTCCCTCGTGCGACACCATCTTACGTTCGCGGTATGCTTTCATCCCTCAGTGCTCCACATCTTCCAGGCACATGCAATGCATAATGAGCATGATTACCGAGTATTTATTAGTCCATTTCAAACAACAGGATTGGGAAACTAAGGTACCTCCCTTGTATCATTCCCAAACATGATCCATTCTAGGGTCGTCAGTCCTGGTTAATCTCAGACGATGGTGTATTTTTTAGGTCACTGCAAAGGCTGCCAGGGCTGTTACACACAAAGGTTACACCACTCCCCCATCACCTCTTTAACGATTCATCACTATACAGAAACAGGCCTAGTTCATACTCTATACACCACGGCAAAACTCTAAGGCTCACCGCAATTTCAGAGTATGCTCGAGGTCACTACAAAGGGCTGTCAGGACTGTTGCTTGCATTCGTTGCACCACTCCCCCATCAGCTTATCAATGTAGGCCGATAGCATGAATATAGTGTCCCATACCACCATAATCAGCTCACGAGTCTGGTTGCTCACTGGTCACTACGGGGAGGCACGTGGCCCCAGTGTAGGTCGACAGCTCGACCACGGTGTCCCATACCACCATGCCCGGCTCATGAGTCTTAGCGGATCGAGGTACCATGGTTAAAAGGGATTTCACTGGTAAGTTTGGTACCCTAGGTTCAAGCAGTGGTGACCAAACATGGTGAACAAACATTAAACAGATCGGGTTACTTGACGAGCTCGGCTAGCTCGAGCGCACAACAAGTTGAATGACATGAAGTGCACAAGCACTTCGTGTGGCCAACCACTATCGCCAACCGAAGTACGACTAGGGTTCGTCGAACACATCTCACGTGACAAATGAATCTCAGCCACGAATTCAATCCCGTTACCGATTGCATGAACTATAATCATAGCCCCAAACACAATCAATTACAGAACAGTTAAAGCAGTAATGGATCAGGATTTCAAATCATACAATCAAAGTTTGATATTATCAATTTAGGGCTGCCAGGGCTGTTGCACGAAGTCATTGCTCCACTCCCCCATCACCCATGACGGATCATACAACGTAAACATGAATTTAAACATATGCATTACATAGATAAAATCATACAATCAGTTGAGCATGTTATGAAGCACAACACAAGCATGAGTTTGTACATATTCAATTCCTAATCATACAGCTATCCAAGGAAATCATACACATAGCTAAAGGAGTTGAGAATCATATCTCAACACCCCTATACAGTACAATTTACTAACTACTACTCATTCAGACATTTCAACAAACACTTTAGAATACATACATCAACATACATGACATATGTTGATCACATAGGCATTAGGCCAAATCCTTTCACTAGGGAGTTGCCCCAATCATAACACGCATACACCCACGATGGATAGTCATGGAGAGTAGGAATCCAAGTTCCATATTCATTTGAACATTTTCACAAACACTTGGGCTACACATTTCAACATATATAGCGTATAGTGGTCGTGGCGTGATTCAGGGCAAATCCTTTCGTCAAAGGGGTATCGCCAATACAACAATCGTATATCCATGACAATTAGTCATGGCAAGCACGAATGAGAATTCTATACTCATTCAGTCATATTCACAAACACTTTGCATACACTATTTCAACATACATGATGTATGTTAGCAAAACATGTATTAGGGCTAACCTTTCGCCAAGCAAGTATTTTATCCATATATAGTATATTCATATAGCAAATAATCATGGCAAACACATCTCCAAAATTTATACGTATACTGTACTTTCTAGAACATACAATTTCAACATACATAGTGTATAAAAGCAAAACATTTATTAGGGCGAGTCCTTTCGCCAAACAAGTAATTTATCCATATATAATATATTCATAGAACAAATAATCATGTCAAATACATTTCCAAAATTTATACGTATACGGTACTTTCTACAAATACCTGGAGTATGTAGAATTCCATATTTTCCATCTTTAATCGAAACGAAAAACAGATAGCACTTTGTACATGTGCAATTGCATGCAGATCATGAATCTATCATTATCTGACATTGAAAACGTTGAAAACCGTAACCTATACACCTAAAGTCTGCACCTTTTCTCGTAGAATCGTAACGGAGTTGATAGGTTTGCTAAGCTTCCGTATACGGTAGTTTAGCCACCTAAAGAACGAAGTAGGTTAGCTATTTCATAACCTACAACCATCAACACTCCAAATCAGATTAGGGTTAGGATTTCTTACCTAAAAACGGGTCTGGAATCGACGGGAAAGCAATTAGAAGGGAGTGGTTGTGCTTGCATAACGGCAGGGAAGCATGACAGGGAGATCCTCCCACACTTTCTCTCTCTTTTCTCTCTCTCAAATCTCAAATTCGTATGGCTGTGAGAGAGAGGGTTCAAAGGTCCTTATATAGCCTAAAAAGTCTCCAAATTAGACTTCAAGTTAAGGTATACTTAGGTTATAACCAAAGCGGACCTTTTCTAGCTCAACGGAGGACTTCTGGCGGGCCTCCTTGAGCCAAAGGTCGGACTTAAGCTCACCGACACCGGATCTAGGTGGAGTTAAGTTTTCGTTTCGGTCGGGATTCCAGAGCACGCGTGGCCGACCAGTTTCAGTTCAACGGTCAGCGGATCTCGATCGGAGATTCCGAGTACATGTAAATGTGTATGAAATTTCTCCTGATCCGAGGGTGTAATTTGGTTTGATTCTGACAGTCTGGTTGCTTAAAACTGATCCGCAAACAACACGTGCCAGATTACTATTCAAGATATTTATTTTAAATTAATTTCACATTTCTCACACTCTTCACTCCGAGCTCAAGCGAATAGCGCTGGGACACTGGCTGGATTTGATTTTTGAGATGGTTGTCAAGCCCAGCGAGGCGGTCCTAAGTCCTTAACCTCGTATTATTCGGACTCCCGATGTGCAGTCCAGATCTGATACGGAGTTTCAACGTGCTCCCGAGAGTAGTCGGTTAATGAGTTTGATCCAAGATTTTAGGGTAACCTAGCGTCAATGATTTTATAAGTTTTGGGTCTTGCAGATCGTATTTAAAGTGGTTGGTGCTAATTTCACAGGTACTCTAGTTTAACACTGACTATTTCTCTCCTAATTTCTAAAGGATTTAGTCCTGAGCAATTCTGTCTAAGGTGGTACCTAGGCCTTTGTAGTTTGTATATAAAGTGATCCAAGTTATACTACTTAGCTAGTTTAAGATAGTGTCTAGGGTGAAAGTACTTAGTGAAAAGGCCAAGCTATATGTCCTAGAGGGGGGGTGAATAGGACTATGCCAAATTAAAATAAAATTCAGCGGAAATAAAATAAACCAACAACCTTACAACTTGAATCAATTCACAACGCTAAATTTAAATCACCTTGATAAATAGATATCGAGAGATTGATTCAAATTCAGTTCTAAGGACAACCTTACACCATAATCAACAAGGGCTTATGGTAGGACAACCTTATTTCTAGAACCTCTTTTGGATCAAGAACTCAATATTAATATAAGTAAATGAAATAGCAAGGAATTGAATTTAAATGAAGAAGTCAGATCTAAATTATTACAACAATCCCCACACTTGCTTGAAATGTAAATAATTACAACATTCACATCCCCTTGTACATTCCACAAGATCAATGATAAAGATATGAAAATTAAGCAAGCATTCAAACCACAAGTCAAAGAGTTATAGTGGTTCGCTTGTGTGTACACCAACTGTTTTCCAACAGCCACACAAAAAGCTACTCCACTCCTAATATCCTCACACAGGGGATATTAGCGTTCACTAACAAATAGGTTTTCACAGGTTCACCAAAAACCTTTACAATTGTGTCTTTTTCACTTGGGCTTACACAATCCAAAAACCCCTCTTTTCTGAGTTTTCTGGTTTTCCTCAGACAACCAATACAATGAGATTTTTCTGGCTCAACCTCAAACAAAACCAAAAGCAAATGAATTTTACAGAATTGTAAAATACCTGGATTTCTCCTTTTTCGTAGCAGCCCGGTAGAACCAATCGGAGTAGATGATTTGAATGTCAAAGTTCAATTTCCAATACTCACATTCATAAGGTTCTAAGTTCTAATTGATTTTAGATTTAAATCGTTGGGCGTAGCTAATTTGATTTTGATTCCAAGAAGAAGGAATAAGATAATTTCTCTTTTCAAATATTTGGGAATATAGAAACAATCAAATTAAATAAGCTAGCAAAAAGGAATATTAAATAAGCACAATCTAGCTTAAAATAAACACAAACTTATCTCAGAGTGATCACTTGAAAATTCTTGAATTGAATGAGAGTGGAAGTTATGAAAACTCTGAATTTCGTGTTCAATTTATAGAAGCAGAAATCGCTCCTACGACTGGTCTTAGAAACCTACGACTGGTCGTAGCTCTAACAGATTTTTGAAAAAATAAGCGCGATCTTTGAAAGTCGTTCTACGACTGGTCGTGAGTACCCTACGTGTAACGCCCTGAAAATCGGGGGTCGAGCATAAACTCAACTCCCGAGTTCCAGAACATCACTTATGCAACAAAAAGAATGATGATTGAATGTTGACTGTATTCGTGCATTGAACATGAGTGAGATTAAGCCAAAACAGCATATCATACTCCAGAGACAGTTAAATTTGCAAGCGGAAGACTGTGATAGATAGATAAAATATATAACTTATGATGAGTCTCCGGAGTGTGATAACATTACCAGGTTAAATAAATACAAGTACAGTTCTAAAATGTACCAAATGTGAGGAAGTGTAATGCCTCCTATCCCATGTACCATAGCCCCGTCAATACAATATCAGGTCTTCATTGACCTGCCAGAGAGATACAGATAGGAGAATTCCTCCTATCATCACAGAAGTAGTCCGGCTCTGCTTCACAAGCATCGCCATCACCTGAAACTCAACAAATCTGGTGGGTGTTCGGAACACCGTCCCGTAACGTGGGAGTGAGTGATCAACTCAGTGGAACAATAAGGCATAGGTTAACATGTTATCAATTCAATCAAGCAGTAATGATAAAGCAGTACAAATCAAACAATTCTAACTACTCTTATTAAATGCAAGAATGAAATGACATGATGCTGTATGCCCTTGCCAAACCACCCTCAAGCGACATCATCTTACGTTCGCGAATGCTTACTCCCTCAGTGCGCCACATCTACAAGCACATGCGGTGCGATGATGCTCATGATTACCAAGTTTTTATTAGTCCATTTCAAACAGCAGTATTGGGAAACTAAGGTACCTCCCTTGTATCATTCCCAAACATGATCCATTCGAGGGTCGTCAATCCTAGTTATTCTCATACGATGTTATGGTTTGAGAAGCGTAGTGAAGGCATCGCAAAGGGCTCATCACCCGTCAGCGATACAGAGATCTCACCGTATGCGGCTCAATTGCTGGCCGTCAGCTCGAGTACAGGTCTCACCGTACTCGGCTCAATCACTAGCCGTCAGCTCAAGTACAGGTCTCACCGTACTCGGCTCAACTCACACTCTAGTTGCTGTGAAAGACTCGTGGCCAATCACAGACCCTTGGAGTGTACTCGATGATACCACGGAGGACTCGTCGCCCGTCAGCACGAGCACAGATCTCACCGTACTCGGCTCTCGCCGAAGTATCGACAGCTCGAATACAGTGTCTCATACCACCATATTCGGCTCACGAGTTGATTGCGCAATGGTCACTACGGGGAGGCACATGGCCCCAGCGTAGGCCGACAGCTCGACCACGGTGTCCCATACCACCATGCCCGGCTCATGCGACTTAGCGGATCTAGGTACCATGGTTAAACGGGGATCGCCACTGGTAAGTTTGGTACCCTAGGTTCAAGCAGTAGCGACCAAACAGGGTGAACATGCATAAGGCAGATCGGGTTACTTGATGAGCTCGACTAGCACGATCGCCCGTTGAGCTGCACGACATGAAGTGCATAAACAACTTCGTGTGGCCTAGCCACTGCCGACAGGCAACGCACGACTCGAGTTCGTCGAACACATCCCACGTGGCAAATGAATCTCAGCCACGAGTTCAATCTCGTTACCGATTGCCTGGACTATAATCATAGCCCCAAACACAATCAATTACAGAGATATAAAGCAGTAATAGATCAGGATTCAAATCATACAATCAGTCGGGTATTATCCGTTTAGGGCTGCCAGGGCTGTTGCACGCACTCGTTGCTCCTCCCCCATCACCCATGACGGATCATACAACATAAATATAAATTAAACATATGCATCACATAGTTAAAATCATAAAGCAGTTGAGCATGTTATGAATCACAACACAAGCATGAGTTTGTACATGTTCAATTCCTAATCACACAACTATCAAAGGAGATCATACACATAGTTTATAGAGGTTGAGAATCATGTCTCAACACCCTTATACATTACAATTTGCTAACTACTACTCACTCAGACATTTCAAGTTATACTTGAACTTACATACATCACATACATGACATATGTCGATCACATAGGCATTAGGCCAAATCCTTTCACTAGGGAGTTGCCCCAATCATAATACGCGTACACCCACGACGGATAGTCATGGCAAGTAGGAATCCAAGTTCCATATCCATTCAGTCATTTCCACAAACACTTGGGCCACACATTTTAGCATATATAGGGTATAATGGCCGTGGCGTGATTTAGGGCAAATCCTTTCGTCAAAGGGGGTATCGCCAATATAACAATCATGAATCCATGACAATTAGTCATGGCGAGCATGAATGAGAATTCCATACTCATTCAGCCATTTCCACAAACACTTAGGATACACTATTACAACATACATGGTGTATGTTAGTAAAACATGTATTAGGGTTATCCTTTAGCCAAGCTAGTATTTTATCCATGTATAATATATTACTACAGCAAATAATCATGATACATACATCTCCAAAATTTATACGTATACAGTATTCCGAGAATACACAATTTCAACATACGTAACATTTACAAGTGAACATGTATTACGGCGATTCCTTTCGCCAAACTAGTATTTTATCCATATATAGTATAATCATACATTAAATAAACATGTTAAACACTTCTCCAAAAAAAAATACATATACGGTATTTCTACGTATATCTACAGTATGTGAAATTCCATATTCTACAATGTTAATCGAAACAGGAAACGGAAAGCACTTTGTACATGTGCAATTGCATGCAGATCATGAATCTATCATTATCTGACATTGAAAGCGTTGAAAAACGTAACCTATACACCTAAAGTCCGCACCTTTTGTCGTAGAATCGTAACGGAGTTGATAGGTTTGCTAAGCTTCCGTATACGGCAACTAGGCGACCTATAGAACGAATAGGTTAGCTACTCACAACCTACAACAGTCTAAACCCCAAAACAGATTAGGGTTAGGGTTTCTTACCTAGAAACGACGCCGGAAACGCCGGAAAAGCGTCAAGAAGGATGCGGTGGAGCATGGATAGCAGCAGGGAAGGACGGCAGGGAGATTCTCCCACTTCTCCCCACTTTCTCTCTCTCTCTCTTTTCCCTCTCTCAAATCCAAATTCGTATGGCTGGAATGGGAGAGGGTTTAAGGTCCTTATATAGCCTCAAAACTCACCGAAATAGACTCTTGTTCAAGGTTACTGCTAATATAGGTATTTCGTCACTTTTCCAGCTCAAAAGAGAGGTTCTGGTGGCCCTCCTTGAGCCAAACGTCAGACTTAAGCTCACCACCATGGATCTATGAGGGATTACGTTTTCGACTCGAACGGCTTCCCAGATCGCACGTGGCGGGCCACTTTCAGTTCAACGGTCAGTGGGCCACGATCCGAAATTCCAGTACATGTAAATGTTCCTGAAATTTCTCCTGATTCGAGGGTGTAATTTGGTCTGATTCTGACGGTCAGGTTGCTTAATACTGATGCGCAAGCGAAAGGTGCCAGATCACTATTCCAGATATTTTATTTTCAAAAGGAATAGTGTTTTTCACACACCCTCGCTCCGGATCGAAATAAATGGCCGTGGGACATCGGAATCGCCTGATTTTTGAGATGATTGTCAAGCCCAGTAGGGCGGTCCTGGTTCCTTAGCTTCGTGTTAATCGGACTCCCGATGTGCGATCTAGACCTCATACGAAGTTTCGTTTCAGTCCCGAGAGCAGACGGGTAATGAGTTTGGCTCTAGACTTTAGGGTAACCTAGAGTCACATGTTTTACAAGTTTTGGGTCTTGCAGATCGTATTTAAAGCGATCCCAACGGATTTCATGGCTAGTCGAGTTTGCACTTAGTTAACTTTGTTAAATTTCTAAAGATTTAATCCTAATTGTTTTCTGGTTGAGATGGTACTTAGGCCTTTGTAGTTTGTATATAAAGTGATCCAAGTTTTACTACTTAGCTAGTTTAAGTTAGTGTCTAGGGCGAAAGTGCTTTGAAAAATTGAAAGCACAAGGTAGTAAAGGGTGGGATTTGTGAAGGAAATGGGTTCAGGAGCGATTTTAGACTGTGGGATTTAGTTTTGACAAGTTGATAAGGTCTTAGGATCGACCCATTGCCCTAGAACGTCTAATCCCAGGTTGGCAAAAAATCCGGGATGTTACAATCTACCCCCCTTAAAACAAAATTTCGTCCCCGAAATTGGCTAAGGGTAATAAGGGAAAATTTCTATTATTTCATTTGCCTAATGACTTATTGATTTCAAGTTTCTACGCGTGGTAGGGTATATACCAGCTGGTTCATTTTAGTCTACCCCCCTTAAAACTTAGTTGTTTATCCATTGCTCATACCCTAATGGTTTGCTACAATTTATTTCTTTACCTATTTGGAGTCTCGACGACAATTCCCAACAATTTAGAGTAAGATAACTGTTTTCATTGTTTGACCAACACGGAGAGACGGTAATAGTGGGCTCGATCCCGATACATCGATCATCTACCGGGCCAGGGTAGGAAGCTCATCGTATCCCTTCCGAATCCTGGTGGATCCTGGTCGTCCGCTCGTCAGCAGAGAGTCCATCGGTAGTCGCCCAGGATTGAGAATTGGGTCAAGCCGCGAATGTTTCGCAGTTGTATATTTCAGTAACTCCGTAGTCCGATCAATCTCTAAGAGTAGGGAATGCCCATCATTGAAAGGCTCAAATTGTTTATTCTAAGGTTGCCCTTTAGGTCTTAGTCTAAGAGAGTCCTCATTATTATCTATGTCCAAGGAAATGGTGAATCAAATCGTACTAGATCATCCTAAAACGGTTCCTTATAGTAGAACTTGCTAGGGCTTCTATAATGCTCGTACTCAACGAGCACCGTTTCGATCCTGGGCCAGTGGGGTAGGGTCCACCGCGTTTCCGCTGCGCCACCCAGATCAAAGAGGCATATCAGGTGACCTAACTAGATTGGGCTCATAATGTTCTACCCCCCTTAAAAATTTATTTTCACCCTCGAGGCTCAAGAGCTATGCCCTGATCCGTATGTCGGAACAAGGTGTAATTTATAACCTATCCTTGACATGAAATGGGAAATACATTGGTCTGCCTTTCATCGACGATGTGTACGATGGCATTGATACCTATGGGTATCGAGAGGATTCAACAAAGGAACGGGGTCTCGTTCCAACCTATTCAAGCCAACTAACTACGTCCATCACTTAATTATCTTAGTATTGTTAGTCGTTTATATTTCTTAGTCTAGTCAGCAATCTAGGCTCAACGTATGCGTAGCGGTAATTCACTAGTTGTGATTTAAAGTCTATGCCTCTATGCTAGATGATTTCACTTCATTCCTAATACAAGGAAGGGTTTTATTACTTAGGGTTAAAGTTGTCTAATTGGAATTGAGCTGCCTGTAGTTGAATTTAACTACGCCCGAGCATTTCACATATGCTCAAACCAACTGAGGGGGTTCTGGTTGGATTGCCTATATCGTCAAGTCTGTCAAAGCACTGCTCTAGGTCCAAACTCTATGGGCCATATTTGTCAAACAACCATTTACTCAGAAGCTTAAGCTATCAGAGTGCGGTAGGTTAATGTATATCAAGGGACTTTATCACTTCAACACTAGTTGGCCAGTGGTCTTAAGTGGTATTGAATGGGACCGCATTACTAATCCTACCTCGGGATTGGA